>JASANE010009919.1:0-35822 GCA_030248225.1 Trileptium ribeirensis
AAGGACCCGGCTGCCGGTTATGCCCTAACCCAGGGATTATTTTAAGAAAATTTCCGTTACAAACTTGGGTTTGGTCTGCCCGTTTGGTTTATCTTACCCTCGTCAAAAGTTGGTCATGTTCGCCATGTTAAGTATTCTATTTAAATTTTGTACTTTTGCTTGGTAGATTTCCTAACCCATCAAGTCGTACCGACTATGCCTACCTAGTTCAGTTACCTGCATGGTTCGTAGATAGTATTTTGAATTACTGCCTCAGGCACTTCTCACTGCTGTTACCTAGATGCGTTTCGTGCTCCTAACTACCACTTCCAATGCGTCTCCTAGCAAGTCATACTGACTGATCTTCTCGTTTCCTTTCATGCTCTTATTCTATTGCTCGCTCGCGTTAGCTACCAACGTTACGCATTCACGCTCGCAATCGCTCAGGATGCCAAGCGTTTTAATTCAGCGTCGCGAACCAGATGGCTTACCCACTCGCGTAGGTTGCGACGGCAGTAGTTGGATACCATCGGCTCGCGGAACTGCGGTCGCTCGCCCCACTCCATGTGCGGCTCATCCCGTTCCCACGCGTCAGGTGTATTGAATGCGACGGGCCACGTTGGAATAAATACATTGTGAAGCGTGTTATACCGGTGACGGTGGCTGATCAGGATTTGTTTCAGCTCAGCTGTCCAGGATGCTGCGTCCTGATTGGTAGCAATCCAGCGTGGAATAGGAGGTGTCATAACTATTGTTGTTGACGGCGACACCCGTTTCGATAGCACTCCCAAGTGACGTTTGACTTTCTTAAAAGCCGCGTTGGGGTTTGTCGCATGGAGCTGCTCCAGAGGCGCTTTTCGATAGATATAATTGTAACCGCCTAGAAGGATGATGCACTTAAGCTGCGGCGTGACGATGGCATTGGCGGCTTGAACAAGTCGCGCCAGGCTGGTGTCCGGCCATCCGTTGACCAACCACTTATTGTCCTCGGCCACTTGCAGCAGTGGCAGGGCCAACGCGTCTCCTAAGATGGCTGTCTGAGGCCAGCGCACGTTGCCTGTGGCGCGAAATTCGCGCACCTCCTCTAATAAGCGTCCCATGACGTTATGGCAGCGTCCAGGCGCCTCATTGTTCTGCAGCTGCTGACGGGAGCGTCCGACACCCCAGAAAGAGTCCGTTGAGGCTTCCAGCAGCTGCCGGTCCTCGGTGAGTTGGAGGACATGCGCGTACTGCGGGATGGCAAATTTGGCGAGTAGGATGGGGCGCATAATATGCTCCAACAGCGGCTTAAGACGAGCACTGGTGACGTAATCAATCAATTCGTCTTTGAGCACCCGTGCTCGTGATTTGATCTGTAGAGGGGAGTCGGTCGTGTCCCTCAGTTCGCGCGCGGCGTCATGGTGCTCAAGGAGCGCTAGCACCTGGATGTGATAATGCCGCTCCACGGAGTTGGCGAGTACGCCGTCGTTGGTGAACGGAGCTGGCGTTTCGTGCATGTTTGACAGCTCGGGCCAATCCGTGCCATGCGAGAGGAATGCGGCATATGGCTTGTTCAGGTCCACTCGGTAGACCGGGATTGTTGGTAACTGGAATAAGGCAGTTTCCGGCGGAGCGTACGGTCCGACCGCTGGTAATCGTCCGCCGGATTTTCGGTTCGGTGTCACGTCGATGTTGCTGGTGCTCATCTATAAAGGGAATTTAGATAAGTATGTTTGTCGATTACTTAATTGTCGCAGCGCTTCATGTTACGTGTGTTCCTATTGTGAGAATTATGTATTACTAATATCCTAGGTCTAGTTCGCCTACTTTGGCTGAGTTTGGCCTGTAGGGTGACTTGGGTTTCTATCATCTCTGGATGATTTAAAATTTTGGCGCTTTAACCCCTTTTTTCTAAGACCCCCCTTAACGACTTATGGGTAGTACCCTTATTGCACACGTCTTAAACTTCGCTGTCTGGATATTTATAATACTCTTCTCTCGGCAACGGTCGTTCCATCAGTCGCCGGATAATGTCTGCACTTTTCAAATTCTCTTCTACCCAGGCGACCAATTCGTGGTGGCACGTTGGAGCCACAACAGGTTTGTTCCAACGCCGCCGGTCCTCCCCTGGTTGAACGGTCCGACCGTGTCCCAGGCGTCAGTCTCCGTAAGCGATGCTGGCCATCGTGGCATTATTACGCTACTTAGAGACTGGTGGTTGAGAGTGAGCTCCGTCTTACGCGTACGGAATTGCCGTCCCCAAGTGTCGCCTGTATAGTTGTTGGCGTCCCAGTGTGGGGGAGGCGACGCAACGTAGATGGCGGCGTCTTCCCGGGCACGCCGATCCAGTACTCCCAAGTGTCGCTTGACGCGTTTGAAATAGGCACCTGGCGAGAGTGCCTTCCGCGGTTCCAACCACACGTCGTCGTAGCCGCCCAAAACGACAACGCAGTCCGTTTGCGGTGTTAGTAAGGCGTTGGCCCACTGCAGCAGCTCGACCATCGTCAGCGTTGGGTACGTGAGGACGAGCCAGTTGTGCTCGTCAGCGACGTCGAGAAGCGGGAGGGCTTGCTCGTCACCGACAATGATTACCCGTGGTAATCGGACGAAACCGTCGCGGTTGAATGCCCGGATTTCTTCGAGCAACCGGCCGGTAACGTTATGGCATATTGTTCGGTGGCCGTCGCATTCGGCTGGGGGCATGCCCGTGCCCCAGAAATTGTCCATTGAGTCGCTGAGGAGTTGCCGGCTGCCGGTTTTTTCCAACTCCTCGGTGTACTCTTCCATGTTAAATTTTGCCAAAAGGATCGGCCGCATCAGGTGTGCCCGGTAGGACATATGCCACCGCCGAACACTGTGCGGGATCTGACGCTGTAGGGCAATGCTGCGAAGTTGGAGTTCGGTTGGGGAAATGTCCATCTCGCCCAACTCCTTTGCTTCCTCGTCGCGTCCTAACAGCTCCAGGATGCTGAAATGGTAGTGTTCGGCAGCACTGGCAAGGCGCCTCCCGTCGTGTTCGAAGCGATCGGCGGAGGAATGTTCGTTAGACAGGTAGCTCCACCTTTTGCTTTTGAGCGAAAAGGATTCACATCGCTCGGCTCGATCCACGTGGTATTGAGGCACTTTTGGAAATACGTGCCCATCGATGTCCACCGGTGCGTGCCGCACGCCCTTTGGAATCAAACGGGCATTGATATTGTTTGTGCTGTGGGCTCGCTGCATCTATAATGTATATACTGGGATTAAGTCTAAATGTAAAGATGAGTTTGTCTAATTGCGAATGTTTCATAAACCCCTCTCCTAAACCCCCTTTTGACTGTTTGTTTGCTTTATTAGAGGCACGTGCTAGTATGGGTTGAATTAGTCTATGCGTAAGTCTGGGTCGTCTGAGTCCGATTCTTCGTACGGTGGTGGTCGGGGTGTCCGTTGTCGCCAAGCCGCAGGATGTAGCTCCTGGCTAGAAGGATAGCGTGGGGATGAGGTTGGTGGTTGATTTTCACCTAGGGAGCGTGCGCCCCTACGAAATTGTTGGGGTGCCGGGATTGGTGCACTGGTCATTGAGGTGGTGACACTGGTGGACTGCATGCGAGTAGTAGATGCCAGTCTGACAGATGTTCCAACCATTTCGCTAGTAGTCGCTGCTGGTTCCTGGAAAGTCACTCGTCTAGGCCTACGTAGGGCGTCTCATACTTCCTCGTCTGATGCTGCGCCATATGGTCTAAAGACCCGGTCTCTAGCCTGGCGATGAAGGAGGTGTCTGGTCGGTGCTGTTGGCCGGGTGGTGCTGAGTCGTATTATTCCTGAGGAGGTAGTAGTAGTGGTGATAGTGGGGTGTATTAGTTCAGTGATAGTCACCGTGGACGGCCCTGGTTGTTCGGTACCAGTAAACCGGATAGTTGAACTTCCTCGAGTCGATGTGACCTGTTTCCGTTGTGTAGCTCGTCCAACAAGGCCCTTTCCTCGCTCCTCCGGCGTGGCTCGCGTGCGAGGAGGGGTGCTCAAGGTCACTGGGCGACTGGTTCCTTGCTGGGGTGCTGGTGCTTCACTACTTGATCCGGCAAGTGTGAATTCGCTTAGTGAGCCAGAAGTTCCTGGTTGTGTCCTAGAGTCGCTACTTGATGTTTCCTGTCCTGCCTGACCGAGCCGCTCGGTGGAAGATGGTTCGTGCGATGTTTGGCTAGATAGTTTGTCGTCCGCTTCGGCTGATCTCACGTCCACTGTGGTACCTTCTCCGGAAGTTTCCGACAAATAGCTGGACATTGGCGACCCCAATGGTGGTTGCGTCATGGGCACCTCGCGAAAAACATATTGGTGAGGAGCTATAGGTGCGTCGGCACTTGCTGGCGGAGCGCTAGACGGGCGCATTGTCGTATAGTCCCCTACGGTTTGAGTTGACATCTCCATTGGTACACGTAGTCGTGACGCCATAATATGTTCAGCTGGTCGCGATTGGAATAATGGGTGATCCTGAGCAGCGAGCATGATTGCATAACGTAGATCTCCGGAGGTGTATGGTCCAGGTACGACAATTCCACCGGACGCTCCTCTTGGTGTCGTAGACAGCGTTATGTCCGCTGGGTAGAAATGCTGTCCTTCGAGTATTCCGACACCTACAGTCGGTACGCCGAATGGAACCTCCTCGCTGGTAGCTACTATTCTTTCCATCGTGGTTACCGGCACAGTATGTTGTCCGTATTCCACCTGCGTATCTCGACTACCAGGTTCTTGTATGTATGAGAAGGCCACCTGGCTGGTAACCTGTTCCTGCGATATTGGTGGCCAAGATGGTTCTATTTCTCTGTCAGGATCAGTCAGTGGAATCCGATTCCTGACTGTCCTTGGATTCTGCGGTTCGTAGTCGTCCGTCCGGTACTCGATGTGCTCCATAGCTGCTTGCTCAGCTTCGATTTCTGCGTATGTCCGGCGGTAGAAGTTAGGATCATTGGGGTCACCCATCTCTACACTTTCAGTATCCGAACTATCACTGACTACAGTTCTTACGGAGCGTACTGCTACCTCATCTACGGGTTCTATTTCTGTCACAAAATCCCTATCAGCGATAATTCTTTGTGTGGGTTCATTCAATCCCCTTTCTAACACAGAAGCGTGTAATTGACCTAGCCAGTCTCCTACATTAGGCACTGGGTCCAAAGCTCTAAAACAGGGCTTAGTTCTATTAAGGTGTACAACATGCGCCATACCTTCCGGATTTGAATGCATTCTTACGCGCATGCATGGCGGGGTGATCCCTATTATTTCATATGGTCCGCACCAACGAAGTGTAAGTTTCCTAGATGTTCCTGGCGTGGTATCGTGTCTATAAACCCACACTAATTCGCCTGTTTGATAGCGTGGTTCGCGAGCTCGCCTGTTATACCTTAGCCGATTTACTTCCTGAGCGGCTCTCATAGATTGATATGCGCGTTCCCTAATAGAAGCCATCCAGCGCTGCGAATTGGCTCTATATGAGTGAGCTCCAGTGTAGCCTGTGGCTGCACTATGCGTGTCGTATTCGCCGGGTAACCTAGGGTAAAATCCATGCATTAGTAAAAATGGTGGATATTTTGTTGCTGTGTGTACTGATGAATTGTAGGCCATCACACAAAATGGTAATGATATATCCCATGAATGGTGATCGTCTTGCGGTACGCTTACTCTTAATAGGTGTAATAGTGTTCGATTAAATCTTTCGATCTCACCATTTGCCTGAGGGTGGTAGGCTAAACTCATGTGCCGAAATATGTGCATTTCCTGGCACAGGCTTTCAAACATGTGTGCGGTAAAGCACCTCCCCTATCAGAATATAGCTCCCTGGGAGCTCCGTACTTATTGACTACCTCATATAAAAATATGTGTGCGGCTGTGTGTGCATCCTGGTGCCTTATTGCTACTGCTATTGCGAATTTTGTGAATTGATCTATAAATGCAATAACGTAGCGATTGCCTGATTGCGACCTAACTTGAATGTCGAGTATGTCCACAAATACACGATACATTGGTTGATTTGCCAACGGAACCCTGCCCAATCCGGTGGTTATCCGAGAAATTGGGTCCTTCGCGGATTGGCACAGAGTGCATCGCCTGATCCATTGTTGTGCGTGTTCCGACATACCTTTCCAATAGTAAAATTGTTTTAATTTTGCGATAAGCCGATCACGGCCAGGGTGTCCTCCGTATAAAGTATTATGTTCATGTTTGAGTATTTGCTGGACTAGGGTGATTGGGACGCACAGTTTATAATTTATGTCCCCTGGTTGTAATGGATGCATGTACAGTATCTTAGTATCCTGAGCTAATTCAAAGTAATGAGCTCGCATTTCGATTCTTAGTGCGCCTAGCTCGGCCCTGGGCCGTGTTTTATTATATAAATACCACCAAATTGGACCCAATTCTGGGTCATTTCGTTGTATGTATGGTAAGAGCCGTACTAAATTAAAATCTGGGAGGTCCGAAAAGAACGGCAAGTATATGTTTTCCTGGGTATCCTGTGCGTCCTCGATCCTAACGGTTGGTAGTATTTCTGTTTCATAGTGCATCATTAATTTCATAAGTCTATCGAATTCCTGTTCAGTTGGTAGTGTGGTTGCTCTTAGTCCTACGGTTTCCGATTCAGGCCGGTGTGGCTTCTTAGATCCTCGAGCCTGAGGTCCGACTCCAGAACCCGAGATAGTGGTAGTGTGTGCTGGCATTACCGGAGTACCTCCTGGATCCATTCTGACTGGGATAGCACTGAGCGTGGCTGCTTGCTGTGTTAGCGTCGCTGGGGGTACTGTAGTTATCTGCGTGTCGGGAACTAGTTGCGATGGGATTGCCTCGGGGTTTGGCTGTCCTGGGGGAGCTATTGGGCTTCCTATTATCGCTGTTGGCGCCCCAGGTGTAAGCGGTGTCACCGTGCGTACGGGATACGGCAGGTGTGATTGGTCCCATGCTGCGCAGGTTGTTGGTGGACGAGGGCCGGTGGGTCGTCCCCGACCCATCATTAATATTTCATATGTATCTCCCGGTTCCTCGCCAATGGATGGGTCGTATCTAGGATCCCGCGACAAAGCATCAGCATTGCCGTTTTCTTTGCCTGGCCGGTATAGTATTTCAAATCCTCCGAATTCGAGTAGTAATTCACTGCGCCACTGCGATAAGCGTGAATTTCTGGGCGGCTTGTCAAACAGGGCTTTTAGCGGTTTGTGATCAGTCTCAACATGAAATTTGTGGCCTACTAGATAATGCTTGAAGTGTAGCGCTGCCCATCTAATCGCGAGAGCTTCGGCTTCGATTGCGGGGTACCTGCGTTGATAATCTAATAGAGCCTTACTCGCGTAGGCAATGGGTTTGAGACCTTGTTTGGTTTTCTGCGAGAGCACTGCGCCCATTGCATATCCTGAAGCGTCCGTTTGTAAAATAAACGGCTGTGTGAAATCAGGGTGCACTAGCACGGGTTCATCTAATAGCGCCTGTTTTAGCTTCTTAAATGCTTCCTCACACTTCGGGGTCCATTTAAATACCGCGTCCTTGCGTTTTAGTTCGTTTAGTGGTTCACATATATCGGAGTAGTTCGGTATAAATTTGTGGTAATACCCTACTAGTCCTAAGAAACTTTGAAGCTGCTTCAACGTCTCTGGACGTTTGAATTCCTCAATTGCGATTGCCTTTTCTGGGTCAGGCTTGACACCTTCGGTACTAATTATGTGTCCTAAATACTTTAAGCTGCCTCGGCCAAAGTGGCATTTTGACGGCTTTAGTTTTAAATTTGCCCTGCGAAACCGATCAAAAACCTTAATTAGGTCCGCTAAGTGAGCCTCGAACGTTGGTGAAAAGACCAGTATGTCGTCTATATAAATCAAACATTTTTCCCACTCTAATCCTTTTAAAATCATGGACATACAACGTTGAAAAGCCCCTGGAGATGAATTTAATCCGAACGGTAGGACATTGTATTCGTATTGTCCATGAACTGTTACGAAAGATGTTTTATCCTTTGTTTCTGGGTCAAGTTCTAGTTGCCAGAAACCCTTATTTAGATCTAAACTGGACATTAATTTAGTGTTTCGGAGGCATCCTAAAATGTCGTCTATCCTAGGCAATGGATATGCGTCCTGTTCTGCTACTGTGTTTACCTTCCGAAAGTCCACACAGAGCCGGAGTGAGCCATCACTCTTGGTTACATACACTATCGGTGATCCCCAAGGTGAGCTTGATGGTGAAATTAGTCCCGCATCTAGCATGCTATTTAGTTCCTCTCTCTCTAAGCGGTTCACGTAAGGAATGGGCTAGTCGATACGGTGCCTGCTTGATTGGCTTAGCATCTCCGGTCTCTATGCGGTGCCTGTGTTATGTGTAACGCCCTAGATCAAAATCGTGCGTGCTGAAGACGTCTGCATTCTCAGCAATCGCAGTTTTCAGTTGTTTTAACTCAAATGGGGACAATAAGGTCTTATCGAAATCTATCTTGCTCAAGATTGTTTGAGTTCTTTCATGGTCAATCGACCTCTTTCCGGCTTCGATATGTTGAATAATTCTTTCGGGGTGTGTTGTGATGTTATTTAGTTGTTTGGCCGGTTTGTGTTCCTCATATCGAATCAAATTTTTGTTTGTGTCTTTCAGGAACTGCACGTTGGGGTTCATCATTACCTCCATGTGACCTATGGTTTGTCCGGCATAAATAGTAACCGGTGTGTTTCCGAAATTGATTACTGCGATTGGTATTGTTCTTTGGCTCCTTAATACTAATGCGTGAGCCATTGCAATATCTACCATTTCCGGTGCAAGCACGAACAGTACCGGTCCTACGCCTGTTTCAGCTATTTCGGGGATCGCATTGATGAATGTTTCCGTGTTTGGTTCTATAGTAGTGAGTTTTCTACACATTACTGCTATCAGTGGTGGGTCGTAGCGTTCTAGGCCTGCGAAGGGTATTTTAGCCTCTTCCTCATCTACTGCTATTTCTAAGCAACGCTCTTTAAAATTTATGATGCACTTTGGCAATTGGGACATGAAATTTGTTCCTATGATGCAGTGATAAGGTGCGGTTTTAGTGACAAAGAATTCTGTCTGTACCTTTATGGACCCGATCGACAAAGGTACACTTATGCTGCCATCTAAAGCTAATTCCTGTTTGGTAGCAGATACTATTCTAGTAGAATCGTCGGGCTGCGGCTGGAGGCCTAATTTGCTTACCAAGTATTGGGATACGATAGAAACGTCTGCGCCTGTATCTATTAATGTCAGTACCGGAGTGCGGTATACGAAAGCATTGATGAGTAGGGGTGCGTCCATATGATGTATTGCGTTGACCTGCCGATGGTAGGCTACTGTGCGATGTCCTCTACGTTGAGATTTTTCAGATACAGCGAATAATTCAGTCGGCTCCACCAGGACAACGCTTTCGTCCTCGGTGGTAGCATTTAATCGAGCCGAGCGGCGAGGACTCATCGTTCGTAGCTCGAGATGTTCCGTGGAAGCAGCTGGGGCTGAAACAGTTGGTCGGGGCGTGTTGGTGGTGCCATATTCATTGTCCGTCTTAACATGCAACTCGGGTCGAGTTAATCCCTCCCGAGCACATGGTCGTTGTTGCCACCAACGCTGTAGGCGTCCCTTTATGCATTTGGGGCAGAAACCAGCTTTCTTCTTGAAGTAAATCATTGCCCCTATTCCGGCAACTGCTAGCACAATGAGCATCCATAGGTAGGGTGCTACTCCAGTTGTAGTGATGTATGGAAAGTCGATGACCTTCTTCAATTGCTCGTCCGCGATTTGCTGCACTTGTAAGTTCGTTGCTTTGGCGTGTTCTAATGAGCTCCAAGCAATCGGTTTGAGCGGTATCTCCGGAAAGTCGTGGATGGTGATGTTGGGTCCAATGTGGACCATGACTTCCTGCGCGTCTAGTGTGCTAGCCAGCATAAGTGGTCCGACCACAAGCTGGGTGTAGTTACTATGCGACAGCCACAAAACTCCGTTGTCTGCAATGCCAATCGTCTCTCCTCTGGTAACGTGACTGAGATGTTTTTTCTTGGAGACGACGGCCTTGCGTTCGGTAGTTCGAATTAGGACTCCTTGTGCCGTGGTGTAGACATCGGTATGATTAGCCATTGGCCCGACCAATGCGCTGTTCTTGCAGAGTTGACGAGCTTCATCAGGAGCATCCTCGCCCATGATGATCCAGTCCAAACAACGCGATGTATGGTCCGTTGCCAATGCGTGTATTTCGCAGAATGCAATACCCGGTCGCGTGTTGCATGCGTGTAATTTGAGTACTTCGTATCGTGCTCGTTCAATCCTTGTGGCATAGTCAGGCAATGGTAATTTCATGTGGGCGCTGCGCTCACGAACGTTGCAGCCCACGTTGTAAATCCGAAAGTAGGGTCGGACATCATCTGACGTAACTAGAGGAACTCGCAGTATGAATGCAAATTTGAATGACCCTAGATCGATATGCACTGGGTATATTTGCCCAAATTGATAAGCTAGTGCCGGTTCCCGTATTAGGATGGTCTGCGCTATCTGCGAGTTCTTTTGGAATAAGTTCTTGAGCGTGGATGCGTCCACTACTTTCGGTGATAGTTGACCACTCATCATGGCTTCCATGACGGCGTCAACCGAGGACCTAAGGCTGGTGCGAAACATATGGTTGACTAACTCGCGGTGGACCTCTGCAACGTATCGTTGCTCTTGGCACCTGACCTGATCAATCATGGTAACCACCTCCTGCATTTCAAGATGTAAAAATGAGTACAACTCCTCATTTGCGTGTGTTAATTTCATTATCGCTCGCGAGTTACCATAAGCGACATTGTAGGTGTTTCTCATTTACTTAGAGAGCGCGAGTACCTGTTTATTTAAATCCTTAAGATGTACCGCGTTAGTGAACGCTACACCTACACCTAGGAAACCTGTTACTACACCTGCGGCTCCTGCTAGCGCTGCAAGAAAACGTTTCTTTCGGACCTTTGGTTGCTCACAAAGGTGGGCATTCGCCTCGCAATATTCGCGCATTAACGCCATATAGTAACTAGTGTCTAATACACCCTGATAGGTGCTCCTTAATTCTCTTTCTAATTCTTGCACTTTTTGTTGTAAATCTGGCATGGTAGTACAATTTTGGTTGGGACAACAATTCCCCAAACATGGCTTACCCCGAGGGGTGTATACACACCATGCCATACCAGTTGCCTGCCGACTGGGTTGTAGCCCATCTAAAGATAGCCTTAGGATTATTGGCAAAAAGGTTGATTGCGAAGCAGTAATAACTAAGCCTTGGGGTTCGATCAGCGTGCCCACTTGTTGGTTCACCATGGCTCCTAAGCGTGCTACCTGGTCTGAAAATGGCTTAGCGATAGCGTGAGTCTGCCCTAGATTGTGGAGAATTAATAAAGTTATTAGTAACCCCAGTATTTTGGTTCCCTGGGTTAGCAATCTGACTGCAACTTGTACTTTCCGTCCCAATCCGTTGGAAGAAAGCCGTACCGACCCGGTCGGTGATGTCTGGTTACTTCTATCAACGGTAGTATTGTGTTCATAGCTGACATTCTCATTGTCCGCGGAGGAACCCAACTCGGAGATGAGGTCGTCAAAGTCGAGTGATTCAGTCGCGGGCATGTCGAATTCGTCCACGCTAGCGTCACTGAGTGCTGCACTCAACTCACTTTCAAGTTCCCCTTCGTCGATGAATGTCATGTCAGCGTCATGGTCTATGCTCGGGTTTTGGTCCAGGTCATCCATCGGGTCACTTTGCCAGATATTTTGAGCGGGCTTACGTAACCACAATAGGCGTAGGTACACTAGTTCTTCGCGCTTTGGTTTGCTACTTACTTCCCTGAAAAGCGCGTTAGCCATTATAGCGTATACGACATGATGTATTGACAGCACCGGAACCTTGGGTCCGGTTTCATCAAATTCAGTAACTAGGTGGTCCAACAAGTATGGTGCACCTACTATGGTTTCCAAAAACTCCAAGCTGGCTTCCCTATACGCTATGAGTTCATAGGCTGTGTGTAATCCGTGTGTGGTACTTGGTCGAATAGACACTGTCCCATCTCTCCCAATGGTTCCATAATCGGCGGACAGATTCCCGGTGTAGTCCCATTCGCCATGATAGGTGGTGAACGCACACTCCTCTTTAGGCATAAAGTTTAAGTTGTGTCGTTCCTCGCACATTATGCATGTTTGGAGGATGGGGACTTGAGACCGATACACTTCCATGACTGCCTGTGTAATGCTCATTGCGTTAATAACCCTGGCAACGATCTCCAAAAGGCCCTCCAGGTGTTTCAACATGCTACTGCTAACGTGTATCCCCGGCATAGTGTGTAGGAACGGAGATGCGAACCCTAACAGCCCTGACAAAACGGCAGCGTCCCGCCGTCGGTCGACTTGGGCCGTTCCAGCCACTCGAGCTCTGAGCAACTGGTGGGCATGGCATATCCGCTCCGACACAGCTATGACCCTCCGATAAAATAGCGTTCTTATTGGTGCTCGTTCTTCTCCGAAACGTAATTTAGGCAGTGCGAGAATGTAATGGGGAAATTTGCTGTGACATTCCGGTTTAGCTGTGGGCACGAATTCTGAATCCGACCCCAGCAGTGTTATTCGCTCCTCATCTGGTAATCCCTGTAAAATCAGCGGTTCTACTAGTTCGCTGTTGTTCTCCAATGCGTATAATTTCCTCAATATAACATCCAATGTATGTTGCCTACATATTAGTGCATTTCGTTGATCCGACGTGTACTTACGTTCTGTCAAGTGTATGTCTGTGTGATTAATCGCGAGGCCCATGCCTGTTTGGCCGGAAGATTGTCCGTTTCCCAATGATCTGGATGATTTTAGGGCTTGCTCGATCACTTTCGTTAAGTCATCCGGCAATCTGGTTGGGTCAATTCCTAATTCGCAGGCTGCTTCTGTGCTTATCTGACATGTAACAATCTCCGTTCTGTTTTCCTGTTGCTGAGTTGCCATTATGTTTGCCTTCTCTGTCTGGTCATTTACTATGGGCATTATCACCACAACTTTCGAGCTTTTACCGGTTACTATTGGGTCCTCTTCGGCTACATTATTCTTCTCTAGGTTACTGAGTTCCACTTTCTCATCGTTAGGTTCCATAATTCCACAAACGTTAGCTCGATCATCATGATTCCCTATGCTGGTGATATTGTCGGCACTCGGCTCGGCATTGTCTCCGTGTAACCCTAAACCCGTTTCGCTCACAAGTTGCACAGTTTCTTCTCCCGGTTCAACACACGATTCAAACATACCGGCTCCGACCCCGTCGCAGTCGGCCACACACATTCTCAGCGGCCGGTTGGAGCTACTATACAACGACAAACAATCACCGCGGTTTCCGACCTGGTCGGATCCTACGGCTCCTACACTTAGGGACCGAACCCTATTCGAGTTTGGTCCTACACATGAATTATAATTTTGAACGGAGCTCGGGCTATCGCAGCGGCTCACTTCCCGGCGCCTCCCTCGCACCTGGCCAGTGTCCTCTACGGTCTTCCCCGGCCTCTAAAGATCTAGGGTACACATACGCTCTCGAATTTTGAACGGAGCTAGGACAATCGGACTGACCCGTGTTCCGAAGGTCTCCATCACACCTGACCAGTGTCCACGAGCAGTCTTCCCCGGTCGGTTGAAACGCTACAGGGGCCTCACACGGCCGCCCTAAATTGGTGGAAGTCAGTTTAGTTAAGTTGGATGCATCCGCTAGGTTAAGTTCATTTAGTCCCTTACGTTCTCGGTTCGTCGGTATTCCATTCCATCCACTAGGTTCCATTAGGTTCTCGGTATCCACTAGTCCACTAGGTTCCATTAGGTTCATAAGTTCCTCCGCCGGTTCTTCTGGTTCAGCTTCACATAAATAATTTTGAATAAGCCTATAGAAAGTCGCTTCCCCAGGTTGTACCGTGCCGGCGCTAGAGCCATTGCCAAACACGCGACCCCTATTAATCGGCCCCCGAAGTCCGAACGGCGTCTCTCTAGGTTCCAATCCATTAGGTTCATTAGGTTCCACTTCCGCTAGGTTCTTAGGTTCCATCCGATGTGCAGCCGCCTGAGATGGGTTACACGTGCCAGCGTTTGGGTCATTGCTTGACACGGATGCCCTATTAATCGGCCCCCGAAGTCCGAACGGCCACCTCCCATATTTCTCACTCGGCACATCAGGATCATTAGGTTCCTTTGGTTCCATTAGGTTCTCGGTTCCTCCTCCCCTCTCACTCCTCTGCTCGGTATCTCGGTACTCTTCCTCTCCTCGCGCTGACTTCCGATTGGGATATACAAATAAGCTGGTTGGCCAACCATTATTCACAGAGTCTCGGGTTGCACCCTGCGCGCCAGGGGTTGGAGACAACAAAGCCGAGCGCCGTGTGAGTTCAGTGTCACTTTGTGTTTTGCCATATCTGTATTCTCCGTATACAAGTACTTCATCTTCTTGTGGTTGACTTGGTGCGTTGCCACTCCACGACCCGGTCGCTTGCGACAATTTGCGTGGTGTATCCCTATCTGTTTGCAGTGAGTTTACCTGATACAAGCCTGGCTCTGCTTCAACGTTGTCTAGGTATTCTGGCTCAATTTCAAAATTTGTGTCATTATGTTCATGCATTGCTTCATCTTCAGTGACCAGCATGTTAACTTGTGCCGAACGGGTGCCTAAGCCAGCTCCTGCGCGTTCCTCTAGCGTAGACATTTCGTGTCGCATGACGTCTAGGCGGTGTGCTAGCTCAGGATCTACAGCTTTTGTCACTGACATTACGCCGGCATTGCGACGATCAACTCGCTCATTGCTATTTATTGGTGCTGGGGCGGGCCTATTTCGAGGTACGGCTCCTAACTGATTCGTAGTATTCCAACCATTACTAGGTGTACGCGGCCGAAACGGAGCGGCTTCTGCCGACAATGGTTGGGGTGGCGCAGCATAGCGTCGCTCATATGTTGGGGTATATCCATTATTTCGCTGGTTGTACCCATTAGCGCTGCGTCCGCGAGATCTGTCGTAATATTCGGTCTGACCGCCATTTCCGTACGTGTTGTAAGTTGCAGGCTCTGGACGATAGTATCCTTGCTGCCCATAACCAGTGTATCCCCGCTGGTTAGCCGTGTTGCTCCACTCATCGCGTCGCGAGTAGCGTGCTCCACCTCTAGGTTCAACTACTCGATAGCGAGGGCGATTGTTGTACTGCGGTGGTGGCCTATCATACTAGATGGCGGGCGGTGGCGGCGCATTATATGTGTAATTGGGCGCTGCTCGTGTGGCTAAACGTGTGTATTCATTTTGCAATGGATCGTACACATCCATTCGGAAGTACGGACATTCTCTAGCGAAATGCCCTAGATAGCCACATCGAAAGCATTGGTTTCCTACTGGTGCTGGTGGTGGTACTGCACTTGCGCCTATCTGCGGTGCTCCGTTGTTCTGCATCATTGCATTTAGCTGGTGTTGTTCTGTGCGCTTATCTAGCAGATCAATAAGCCGAGCGATAGTGGCATCGCTACCAGCTTTGGTGCGCTTGTTCTCATCTAGTGCCTCACGGATCTGATCCACTAGTTGCGTGTTTTCAGCGCCTTGTGATATGCAATTTACTGTCTTGGACCGGCTGCTTTTGCGAACCGGTACTCCGATAACCTCCTTCTGGGACGCTATAATGGCGTCCTCTTTGTACTTAAGCTTGTCCATCATGTGTTTGAAGGACGGGTAAGTCTTCCCTATTACGCAAGACTTTAATTCTTTTCTTAGTCCTTGTCGTAGGAATTTCTGTAGCAACGCGTCACGTTGTTCGCCTTCGACCTCCGGGAACGCTTTGTCCACTAAGTTTTGAAGGTCAAGTCCGTACATAGCGACTGATATGCGCATGCGTAACGTGATTAAAGCGTCTTCGTCTCGCTGCGTGGAAGAGTATATGAAACCCATGTTGTAGCAGAGGGCTTCATATGTTTGTTTCTGGCAATTCGGAAAGCTTTCGTAAATTTTAAGGGCCTCACCTTTTAACACAGTCGGGAAGCAAATGAGTTTCTGATCTAGTGTCCATCCATTCGCGTCCGTTAGATTGTCATAGGTGGCTAACCAGGCCTCAAAGTCCTGTCCGTCAGCTCCTGAAAACGGCGGAATGTCCCCTACTTGTATTATAGGCGTCACAGTGGTTGCCCTTTGCGTTAGCTGCTGTAGGATTGCTACTAATGGGTCCCCGTTTACGGTGGGACCTGGTCCATTTGTACTACCAGCCGTAGTGGCTGTGCCACTTCCTAGATTATTTATTCCTGGCGTGCCGCTAGTCGGCGTTCTATTTGCGCTCGCTGGTACTGACATATTTGATTCCGACTTTATTGATAATCCCTACTTGTTTTAAGTTGTGGGGCGTCCGTGTTCCAAGCCTGGCAAGGGCACGGATGGTAAATATATATAGCGATGTATATAAGTGTTTACTTTAATAGCAGAATTTCTACTGCTGTGCAAGCTTTGCGTCTACTATTGTACTCGTGTTCCTATTTCTTAAGTATGTGACTGGAGGTGTAAAATTTTCGCGTCGCTCTGACTGATCTGGTTACTTATATTCGCACCTTTCTAGTGCGGCAAATGTTTTCTATCGTCTCACTCCTTACTGACCCTCTATCACCGGAACCTAATGAATCAAACTCGACCTTTAATAAAAGTAGCGACTATGACTCTTACGTTTGGTTGCTTTACTCATTTGCTCGTTTGGTTTCAATAGGCAAACGCTTGAACCTGACAGCTCACAGCTCTTCACCCCTTTTTTTCGTTCTACTTGTTGAAAAGCCTAGGGCAATTACGACGAAATTCAGTTTCTTCAAGATCAAAACAGGCTGGTTTCCAATTGGACGGTTGCTTAACTTTTATCACACCTAGAGTTTCTGTAGAAAGTGGCCCAGAATACGCCTAGCCCTTAACTTGGAGGTACGTGCAGGCGACCAAACCAAAATATAATTAACTCCAATAACGTTACAATCTATGCAAATATGTAATCAACACAAATTCGTCCATGCGGGTTCAATTTCATAAAAAAATACTACACAATATTATTGTTCAAACAACTAATACTGACCGCGTTTCTATAGTTCCTTTATGATCGATTGTCTCTTTTATCGATGGATTTCGTCGAGCGTACACGATTTGGTTCACCTCGCGACGACTATTTGGCGAAGTTCGATTGCCCTGATCTGTGTCGGTCGGGAGGAAATGTCGTATATCCGACGATTACTGAGCGTACACAACACAGTCAATATCGTTGTTTAGTCGGCCCACTGGCAAAACCCTGACGACGTTCTAATCCGACCAACGATACGAATGATGGTTGTCCAATAACAGGGCGGCCGGTAATGTTACAATTAGTCCACAAGGTCCGATAGGAGGGGCCTACGTAGCTGGCAAATCAACGTCGAAATTATATGACGCCCGATCGCGACCAAACGTGGCAGTCAACGATGCAGTTAATATCCAAACGTCGAATCAATGACGACCAAATAGTGGGCGAATATACAACAGCACTCTCGGCTAATATCCGTAGATTAATACAGTTGTCGGTCCAACTAATAATATTCGATCGCTATTGAATCTGAAACGATGGCTCTGAGCCCTTTATTGATAATCAAGGACATTCATGAATCGCAAGTCTCCCCAAATCAATGTACCCGACGTGCTCCATTACAGCGCAGGAGTTGCATTTCGCAGACTTTTTTAACATTACGGTACATATTTATACAATCCAAACTAATAGCCTATTCTAACTATGACGAATTTGCTCACCTCACAGGGCGAGTGTACTCCTATGAACTCTTAATCAGCGAGACTTGTCAATGCAAACGGAGGTCAGTTCCGTGCCGGCATTAGCCAGCTTTATAGGGTGCGAGAGGTCCGACACCTAATGATTATGGAATTCTTTTATCCTTAAAGGAATTTTATTGACGCCTCACGGCGTGGCCCCCACTATTTTATGTACTAGGACCAGTTCTGGCCCTAAGGGATCCCAGCTGCACCACCATTTTCTTGGCGTGGTGCCCGGACAACCCCGGCTTCCACGACTCCCCGGTGATCTATGCGATGACCTAAGGGAACCGCTTAGCTTAGCAGGCTGCCGGCGGGTTAACCAGGGTGTTCGGCCTGGCCCCTATTTGGGCCCACGTATCTAGTGGCAGGAAGGTCCCCCTGAGGGAGAGTCAACCCCTAAGCCTGCTCGCAGGTAATAAGGCTGACTCGCCTTTCCCTCCATCCTAGTTAAATCCTTGGTCCTTAATGATAGCAAATTTCCCTATTCTAATCCAAGGCTGTTACCGATTTCTTAATGGGTAAAGCCTGATTTAGTTCGCTAGTACTCGAGACTATTTTGTCTGTGACCCTGATTATTAAACTGCCAGGTAGTGACCCGAATGGAGACCTTGTCCTCTCTTCTCTTTGCAAGGGAACTCTCTAAATCCGATTGAACATATCGCTAGGTATATTTATTGAACACTCTAACATTTTATTCGCGTAATACATAAGCACTCATGAGTATATAACGTGCACAACTATTTACATACGGTGACACTTGCGGGTACCACAGCAGACCACTTACAACGTATAAATACTTGGTGATGTGAATACTTATTAAGCCCACCTGAGGGAATTAAAAAAATTAGCTCAGCTTGCGCCTACGTTTGGTATCCTGGGGGCTGCCTTACCCGCCTGACAGGGCGCAAAAATGAACTTTCCTTGCCTGTGGAAAACTCCAGGCCATTGAGACACTCTCTGCTCCATTAACCTCTTTTCAACCCTTATTGATTTCATCCATCTCGTACTCTATCTGGAGGCCGGACGTCAGCTGCTGGTTACTTGTAATGAAAGTTTGTCATCTAACTCTGCGTGCGCCAGGGTCAGGTTAAAACGCGGATCGTGATCAATTAAAAGGAGGGGCGCGCTGCTGCGCCTCCCGAGTTTTGTTTGCCTTGTAATGATCTTTTGAATCAATGATTTACATGAAAAGAGGGCGCTATATCGAAGCCCACCGTGTCTAAACGGTTTAAGGGCCCGCGCCGATAAATTTCCTTCACAGAAAAGTCTGGGGCGACAATTGCTTTGTGTCCTCCTCAGGGCCGTCGCTCGTCTAACGGGTGCGAGCACACGACTTTACTTAAAAGCTGACTCAGCTATGCATCGCAGCTGACTCCGTCTCGCTTCCTGAGTCCGGTGATTCAATTCCCTCTGCGAGTAGCCTTGATTCAAATTGGAGGTCCGCAGTCATTTGCCAGCATGGACAGGGCACGTGCTGCCGCACCCTCAACAAATTGCTCAGTTTGAGTACCAAAAGACTGGCTGTGATGTTTTAAGCTTAAAAGCACTTCGGATACCCCTGCATGGGTAGACTAACAGATTTGCAAAACCGGGAGAAATGGGGACAACAACGCACGAAAGGTCCTGATACGTCACTCCCTATGGAGCGGCCGCATCGACCCATCGATAGTTGTTCTATTGTAAAATGAGTGACGGGGTGCTCTACCGTGTCTAAAACGGCCTGAGACCCGTCTGGATTTTTGGGGTTAATTGACTGAAGAATTTTTGTTCGGAGCGGAACAAATCTCAGAGTAGAAGCTCGAATTTCGGGGGCTAGCGTCAGGGGTTCCGTTCTCAAATTTTTGTTTGAATTGTTCCCTGCGTGCAAATGACCGCGTCCGTCCCGAGCGGACTGCTCTCTCTGCCTCCCCAATAACTGGGTCTTTAAGTCGTGTGACCTGGAGTAGTTCCTTAGATATTTTCTATGACTTAAGCTCGACTCAAGCTACGACTTCGAACGCGAGCACGGATGGAGCACCGATCGAAAGAAGCTCCATCGTTTCTTGAAGGTCCTTTGAAAAGTTAGAATTGTTTTATAGTGCCGATTTGTGGCGGGTTCTGAAACTGTTTGATGAAAATCATTACAGTCTTCTACCGTGTCTAAAACGGCCTGGAAGACTGGGTTTTTTTCTAAAACGACCTTACGGAGAACAAATTGAATGAAACGCTCAGGGATCAAGGCTCGAAATTTTGATGAGAAGCCTAGCGCGGATCCTTATTAATGTTCAACTCACTCCTGCCTGAGCGGCTGCCTCCAGGTCAACACGCTACTAAAAATTTTTTTCGTAAAACACTTCTTCAACCGTGTCCCAATGTCCTTACCCCTTCCCCATGTGTGTTCCTCATTCCCCTTTCACATCACTAATAAAAATTTCGCCCCCCGGGTCTAGAATAAAAATGGCGACCCGGCGAGCGGGGAACCAGCCGAGAGCTTAGATTTCGCGTGCAATTTAGCCTGAACGCTATCACTGGCGGTCGGACCCGCACAGGGCATCCGTCGGACGCACCAGCACCCGCAAGGGCGGCCCCCGCTTGACAAACCCTTTTGACTCTGGAAAGCTCACCAGGAGCAACTCCGTCCCGTTTCTACACAGTAGGAGCTACTCCTGTGCAAACTCGAAAGGAAAAAACAAAACCAAAAGCGCAAAACAAAATTTGAAAACTCAAACGAAAGGGCGACAACCGCCTGTACAAAAGAAAACCGCCGACTGTAAGCGGCCAACTTGCTCGACTGGTCCCGACGCTGCGTCGGGCCATCTCCTTTTATACCCTGGCTCACCCCCTTTTTTCTGCTTTCGGTTCCCCTGCCTCATTGTCCTGCCAAACTTTCAAATTTTGAATTCCTAACGCCGCCAAACTATAATAACAAAAGTGTATAAGAGCAACAAGAGCAGAAAAACAACAGCGCATATACAAAACGAACACACAGCGACACAAAAAGAAACAGCATTGCTAACAGCCCGCAGCTTTCTTGTTGTCTCTGCTGGTCAACAGCAGAAACTGGCCAAGAGTGCCAACTGCTACTAAACCTCGCGCTGGCCGGGCGAGGAAAATTTTCAAGAGGAAAATTTATAGAGCGCCCAGGGCGCCAGAAATGTATTAAGGTTGGAACGCGTTTCTGACAATTGCAACTCAACGGACAACAGTAGGCGGCCGGGGGCGGAACAGGTTCACGCTCTGGCTAGTCGCCTACTGATGAAAATATTAATTTCAATATATCTCCTATAGGTGGCCCGTTAGAGGCCGCTTTATGAGCTAAAGATAGAAAATTTTGGTGTCAAGGAGGGTTATCGAGGTTCTGCTCGGACCAGTTAAGTTAGGTGCCCCCGGTTTTCGATGAAACAATTAGGGTAAGAGCCTGCGGAGGTGTGGGAACCGAAAAATTGGAGAGTTATAGTTATTTTGACTGAGATTTAGGTCTTTGAAAATTAGGTGTTTAAACGCTTAGTTGAATGTCCGTAAGTGCTTAGGGGTAGGAGATAAACTAACCCGAACCCACAATTTATAAGCCTAGTGACCCCCTTATGACAAATTGATAGGCCCGCCTGGCCTTAAATGGCAATAATCAGTAAAATTTTGCTTTAAAGTGGACCCTATAAAAATGGCATTTTAGATAGGTTTGGTCGCTTTCTTTCCTGAAACTCTGATGTCTCGCCTTATTCCCTAGTTCAGTTATTCCGCAACCGCATGCCAGGATGGGTCCTCGAGGCTAGAACCGTTACAAAAGTTCTCCCATTAGACTTTCGCTTAAAAGATCTCATATGCTGCGCAGACCCATCCGGACACGCGGTGCTACACTCTTTTACGATCCTTCGATAAAAATGAAATAAATGACATTTAACGCACAACACATTATCAATACATGTAACATCATTAAATTAGTTAGGGGTCGACCGGATACCACAAAACCGAGAGTCCAGTTATTTCATTGTGGTGCCAAATCAACCCGTGCACCTCGGGCGGGTGGAGCGTGACGATACGACGAATTACACCCATAACATATTTTATTTTATAGCAACGCTGAATGATAACACACGACATGATACTCAGGTCACGCTCCACCGGTATACGATCGCCCGTCCCATGATACTCACCCCGTATTTTTACTAAACTTTGCATACTTTCTCCTTTTGTATATCCCGTTAGAATCCTAAAAATCTCGGGCTGTTATAACGTAGATGTATTGCTTGCTGATGTACTTGAAGGGCGTTGCGCTAAAGATGTGTTTTTACATTACAACTTTATATGTTGAGTGTGTGTTTAGTGCGCAGAGTAGCTATTCCCTGCTTACGTTAATTTTCAATGCGCGTTCTTCCATCAAAGATTTGCTCAAGTTCTGATCAAAATTTGAAAGCATATTTGCAATTTTAGTGAATTTGATCGTGTGTAAAATGTTTAAACTTTTTATAGCGCATTTATTCAGCAATTCAGGGTCAAGGAATAGAACTTGAAAAAATTTGGGCTTCAAATTTGAACTCAAATTTTTAAGTGTAGCGATTTGCCATATTTTTCGAATGCAAATCAGTTTTAAATTTGATCAAATTATAATCAAATTTTGAATAAATTTTGAGCTCATATGTTAAGCCCAAAACTTGAGAAAAAAGTTTGACGTGACAACAAGCCTTTAGACTCAATAGTAAATTCCCTACATTTTCGTATTAAGTAAACTTTGGGAACCTGGAGCATCATATCAAGTTTATACCTTTGAGTGATAGTATAAAGTTGTGTATCTAAAAGCCTAAGGCTAAGACTAAGAATATTAAACAAGCTTTATCAACAGAACCCTAAAATTTTGTCCTAGGGCTCTCATGTCAAGTTTCTCCACTGTTATTGGTAAAAACTTGACGTAAACTTATATATTTAGGCTAAGGCTTTGGCTTAGGCTAGGTTTGTCGAGAACGGCGTGGCCTGTATTACAGTTATGTCCGTTAGAGTTACTTTGGATAATGTTGCTTAAAAACTATTTTCATTACAGTGAATAATCTTCATTTCAAATTTCATACAGTTAACTATCTCCTCTCCCCAGCACACTCTGGCTAGGAAGATTGTAACACTTTGATCTTAAAATACTTGTATTCAAAATACAAAATAGCAACGTACCCGAAACCTGTAAAAAGATGGGGGAAAATGCTCCAGTGTGGCGCCGGCTTGAATAATTCAGATGGTTCGGAAGCTGATAGATATATTTTATAAAATAATGAAAACATTACTAAACGAAAAGACAGACTTAAAACATAGATTTGGATCAGGCTTTAACAATAAAACGGCACTCAATGAAATTAAACACAAGTTCAAAGCATTCATCACTTGATGGAACTATAACAACACTTGTAGTGACTGTAAACTTGTTTTGGCGGGCACCCTTTCTCACTCGTGCGTTTTGCCAAACATATTGCTCTAATGGGTGCAACGGTCACGAGCATTGCACGAATATTGAACAAAACTATTTCATTCGTCCAAGTAAACTGTTACTTCCTTTGCACCTAAAATACAACAGTCGTTTCAAATGAAAGACATCAATGCAATGTATAAAACCAATGCATAACCACGTGCCATCGTTTCAGCAATTGCGCTTACATCAGCTATCGGGATTACCATTGCACGGAAGGCTCTATAGGCTTTACCTTCGCACCCAAGTTGATTTGAGTGCATTGGTAGCGATCATACTGCCTTCGGTATGCAGTAACTGCACACATATTAACGTCAACGACGCAATACTAATTACATTGCTGTCAACTGCTATCGAAAGGGCCTACAAAATTGGTATTGAAATTTAACTTAAAGTCTTAATGGTTTGGGGACTTCTGTGTATTTTGAGCAAATTATGAGTTCGCTTCAACAACAGAAATAATACCGTTTTTGGAAGCCAATCCAATTGTCCTAGAAATCTACCAAAATCGAAAGAACTCTAGAAGTAGAAAATGCAAAAAAGCAGCCGTTACAGCTCATGGTATATAGTGGTGCAATATCCAAAGATATTTTGGCAATAGAAGCAATATTTCTTATGATTAGAATTGACGTGCCGAGTTCGTTTCACGGAAAATGAATAGATTGATAAATATCGTAGATATCAAGCTAATAGTCTAAAATAGCTACAAAATAACTGATTATCTTCGTGATAAAAGTTGTTCATGACATTACTGACGAAAATGTCCATACTCTAAAAAAGTTTACTACATCCGGCGTAACACTCTTCACAGTAAAATAATAAAAATACATAACCCTCACGAACATTTAAAATGCTATAGAGCAATAATTATCTAAATGACTCTCCAGTAAATTTACTCCAACAACAATTTGAATTTTGTTAATTTTACTAGAAATCGTTAAAAATACAAAATTATTGATTAACATATGTAATAGGGAAATATTAAGCATATTTTCTATGAAATGCAAAATAAAAATGACTTAATTACTGCAATTGAAAAATTTCAATTGCTTTATACGTTATGAAGTAGTAAACACGTAATGATTATAAAACTGCAGTGAGTGAATTTTGATTCTTGCAATATTCCGGAGTACTTAAAGACTACTGGGGGATGCTCAGTGTGGTTTATCCAAAGTCATAAAATCTTAGGATCTATGAATTATGAAAGAACAATTAGCGGCGTATAATTTTAGACAAATTATTTTTGTACTTCCATAGGTTTCCTATAACATTCATTATCTTCCAATTTTAATGCACTTTAGAATGAAAGTGACTGCAGTTTTTGTTGCTCCTGGTTGATTATACGTGGCCCATACTTAAGGTCCCCGGCAAGCAATTTCGAGCGGAACCGAAAATAAATTACTTCTTCATTAAGTGCATACTTTAGAGAAAGATATTGTCACAGCTAACCGGTATGCAGCGGATGACCTTTAAACAAAATATTGGAATGAAGAGTGCAATGGAGTTAAAGGAAGAGGAGTTTATTTTTTGTCTTTGTTGTTTGATGTCGCGGCGTTAACGATTTTGTTTCCTGTACTGTCAAAAATGCCCGGACGTGGCAAAGGAGGCAAATGACTAGATAAAAGTGGTATCAAGCGTGATCGGAAAGTGCTGCTTGACAACATCCAAAGTATTACGAAGCCTGGGATTCACCGTCTTGCTAGGCGTGGTGGTATAAAACGCATCTTAGGCCATATCCACGAAGAAATTTCTGAAGCTCTTCCTCGAGAATGTCAGATGCTGCAATCTATTGCGAGCATGCTAGGCGAAAGACCGTCACCGCAATGGACGTTGTCTATGGTTTTAAACGGCAAGGGCGGATGTACGGCTTCAGCGGTTAAAGATCTGTCTTTTATAACTTATCCCAACAGTTTCATGACCACTGCTTCATGTTTACCTTTCATGGTCGTTGAATCAAATATCGATCAGGGATGACCGAAATAGATGATAAAGATGAGTTGGATTTTTGAATCTGGACGGTGAGAACAATCGATCAAATTTTTTGTAAGCAAATGCAGAATTCAGAGATAGACGTGTGCATTAAGTGCACATTGTGACCGGCATAGTTCGAATCATTGTTTCACAGTTTACGACAATAGTCCTAACGACTGTTACACAGTATATGGCTATGGTCATAGCCATTGTAACATAGCTTGGGCTTAAAGCATTTTAATTTACATAAATTTTTATTCTAATTAATACTTCGAACTAAATGAAATATCGATTTTCGATTTTGAAAGTTTACAAAAGTTGAAACTTCGTATGCATATTCACCAAGTTCTAGCTTACAGTTAGTACATATTACAATGCTGCACATTTAGCTGTGAATAATATTATTTAATTTAAGACTCCGAAAATTGATATAGATAGAGTTATGTGAAAAGCTTTCGAGATATTTTTAAATAAAAATCTTAGCTGAAATCGTCTGTTTCCTTATAGCAGAGTGTTGCTAAAGCCCGAAGCATTGTGGATGCTTCGTAAAATCTTATTTGGGTCGTTATGAAAAAACTTCGAAATATGTCGTAAAACCATGTTCGAAGTCTATCTAGTGTTAAAATTTATAGAAAATGCACCTCATAGGAAACCCTAAACTAGATGGACGAGTTTAAAGTAAAAAAGCATGCTATCATTGATTGAAAATTGTTAAAACTAAATCGATTCGAATAAACCAAATGGACGAGATTAAAGCGAAAAAGCATGCGATCATTGATTGAAAATTGTTAAAACTAAATCGATTCGAATAAACCAAATGGACGAATTTAAAGCAAACAAGCATGCGATCATTGATTAAAAATTGTTAAAACTAAATCGATTCGAATAAACCAAATAGACGAGTTAAAAGTAAAAAGCATGCGGTCATTGGTTTGAAATTGTTAAAACTAAATCATTTAGATAAACCGAATGGACGAGTTTAAAGTAAAAAAGCATGCGATCATTGATTAGAAATTGTTAAAAAGCTCAATCGATATGGTGGGCAGACAAAAAGAATAAATAAAGTGCTTACCTGCAGTTATAAATTGTCAAATTAAAACTAAATATTGAATGAATTATGAGAGCTAAATTATAGGCATAAAGGCCAGAAGCTAAGCCTCGACTATATCCCTCGATCGAATTTTGTGCTTATTTATTGATAGGAATAAAAGACGTACAGGCTTAGGGGTTCACGCTTGACTGACGCTATTGCAGTGACGGTAAAAGTCGTACAATTTATTAAAACTGTCTATTTCTTTTATTAGTTTTTGTACAGATAAAAGATTTTGTTTTATGGAGGACTGAAAGTCTGTCGAGGACTAAAAGCCATTAAGAATATATGTTCTTGAACGTACATGTTGGTCGACGCCGTAACGGATGTAAAACCGTGATCACAAGTTGCTCCAATCAGTATAAGTTTAGCATTATAACGGGAAGCCTTTACATCGATGTCAGACTAAAACAATGCTTTAACTACTGAAATATAAGCCTACAAAGATGGTTAAAATTAAAAGTTTTATGTATTAATCGCGAAATCGATAAATTTCTTCTCATAGGTGGCATATGGTAGAAGTAATATTTGCCAGTGAAATATTAAGTAGTAGCCATACTCTGTAAACTCGATTTGAAATAAAATTTCCAGCGCCACGTTAATGCTAAGTGCGTCTGTCCGCAAATTCCTAACTACCGTAAAAACTGGAGCTTAATATCTGAAAAAAGAGATATATACAAAACTGAAAACCCATAATCTGATATGTCACTGCTTAGTTATGTAAGAAATGTGTCACTATATTAACCGAAGCAAAATTTAGTGCATGAAAAAAATAAAAATCGTTTTTAGCGTCGGCATAGTTTCGACGCACCCAAAACCAGTAAAAGGCACAACTGGATGCCTATACCTTTGCTAAAAAATTGTATAATTAATAAAACTTAAGGTGTAATATGTAACAGGCCCGTTCCGACCCCGTTACGAGCATTTTCATGATTCCAGCTCCAGAACCACACAGAACCACGTTGCAAAATAGACTGAGTAATCATGGTTGGTTTTATGAAATATATGATTCATGGTTCCTTTATAAGAATGTTGTGAATTTTACCGTACATATCGTTTATGGTTCCTTTTATAAAAAAATGTGAATTCTACCGTATATATCATTTATGGTTCTTTTTATAAAAATGTAGTGAACTATGCCGTATATGATTTATGGTTTCTTTTATAAAAATGTAGTGAACTATGCTGTATATCATTTATGGTTTCTTTTATAAAAATGTAGTAACTATGCCGTATATCATTTATGGTTTCTTTTATAAAAATGTTGTGAACTATGCCGTATATCATTTATGGTTTCTTTATAAAAATATTGTAAACTGTGCCGTATATATCATTTATGGTTTCTTTTATAAAAATATTGCGAACTATGCCGTATATATCATTTATGGTGTCTTTTCTAAAATATCGTAACTATGCCGTGTATATCACTTATGGTTCCTTTCATAAAAATGTTGTGAATTACTCTGTATATCATTTGTGGTTCCTTTTACGAAAAGGTTGTGAATTATGCCGTGTATATATCTAACATTATGTTTGTCGAATTCTAACCGGGACGAGTGTTGTTGTTTGACTGAATTAGAGAGAATTATGCTGTTTCAACCAGCGCGTACGACTGAACCTGGATCCCCCTACCGACAGAAACAGGGAATCACGCCGAGCCCCAATCAGCCGCCACTACACGTTAAAACTTTGACGGTTATGACCGTCCGGGAATAGGAGGCCCCTGGCCGCACCTTCAAGTTAACACGTTTATTAAGACAGAAATCAAAAATATTAAGTCTACTTGCTTTTAGCTGCATATTAAGCAATGGTCACGGGAAATTGCCATTCACAACCAACTAACTTTACACGTACGGTAGCTTTTAAACTTACAAAGAATGACGGATACCGGATTAATTTGATGGCCCGCACCCG
The DNA here is from genome assembly GCA_030248225.1 of Trileptium ribeirensis. Classification (NCBI taxonomy): domain Eukaryota; kingdom Metazoa; phylum Nematoda; class Enoplea; order Enoplida; family Thoracostomopsidae; genus Trileptium; species Trileptium ribeirensis. The sequence continues at coordinate 28,129 of JASANE010009919.1, forward strand.
TCTAGGGCAGTATCCGGGAATAACCGGAGCAGGTTGGTAGAACATCTTGAAAACTATTGGGGGACACCAAAATCGCCCCGAACAACGCCTGAACCTCGCTTGTAACGTATAAAGACAACCGCTACTTACGATAAGTTGGGTTGTCAAAGCTGAATCTGGACTGTTACATTCCATATATTTATGACAGACTATATAAATGTATATATGTGTGTGTGCCCTTTGGACGACTATTTCAGGTGAAATCGCCCCGTTTCCTTAGCTAGCTCCCCCGTTGTAACATGTGACTAATTCCAGTCCCCGCCTTTTTATATCCTCGTTGTCCCACCCCACTTCTGAACCGGTGCATGCGACCTCGTTTTGTTCATCGTGGCTGTACAAGTTCAACGGCGTGCGCCGGACCCCGCCCGAATCCCCGCTGACCCGCTGTAGCTACTTAAAGGTGCCTAAATCTCTGTTGCCAACCACTAGTGGGCATAGATGATTCGAGATTTTTCGTTCAACTCCAAAATGGGCGAAGCGCCCCTCATTGGATTCATCTCGACGAGATATCTCCAAAAATACGGGGCGGGTCACGGTCCATCGCCCCGTTAACCCGGGACAGCCGGCGAAAGCGCCCCTACCGTAGCCGCTACTCTCTAATCGTTGTGATCTTAACACCATTTTTACCCCTGCCGCCCGGGTAGCAATATCACCCCTCATTTAAATCGCCGTTTGACGACGAGTCCAACGATACCCGGCGGGCGTCGCTCCGCGCCCAACCGATAAAGCTCCCCATACTTATGTACAGCGGAACCCATAAGTGGGTTCCGACCCGCTACTACGTCCTTCCCCCTCGTGTTTGGTATCGGTCGGCCCCACTTTTCGTCCTGGAACCGAATTTTACTCCAGCTCCTCAAAAATCCCCCGGGATTCCCCTTGTTTCGCTTAGCTTCCCACGCGCTCTTCGTGTCCTCGCTGTCCTTTCGCCTTCTTGTCCTCGCTCTCTCTAACCGACGGTTTTGGTCGGCTGTTTTTGTTGTTGTTGTTGTTGGTGTGTTGTGCGTGAGTGTTTATCCTGAGCGACCTTTCCGTCGCTCAGGACGCCATCATGTCTAATGTGCGTTGTGTGTATTTGTACATGTGTATTTGTGTGTGTGTGGACATATATGTATATATATATGTATATATATTGTTGATATGTATGTATGGTACACATATATGTATATAAGGACACGACATAAGAACAGACGGACGAGGACATCGCATACAAAAAGCGTTAAAATTTTATAGTTTTACGGACGGACAAAATACGGACGATTAGGTCGAACGGGGAGTGACTTTAGGGCCCTCCCGCGGACCCTAGGGTGCCTTGGAGCAGGGCCCCTGGCCAGTTAGGAGTACGTTAGGGTTTGCGCCGTCTCTGGCCCCGAGACGGGTCTTTTCCCGTCATCGGTTCCCCCGGCGAGACTTTGAAACATAGGTAATCGCATGAAGATCATAAATTAGCTTGAACTTTTTCGATGTTTTTAGATGTCCTCATGAGCGACGGTCATCTTCCAAGTTAAATTTAGCTTAATTGGGAGGGCGGCAAGTCGAAACCACAAAGGCGACGTAGCAGATGGGGTCGCCAAACAATTAGAGCTTCATCCGATTTCTGGTCGTTGCGTGGGACGACGCGTTGGCGGCCCGAACAATGGAAAACGAGTAAATAAATTCAAAATCTTTGGAGATCGAATGTCCCGGAAGTCGACGATGTTGACCCAACCACTCTGGGACAGGAAACTGAACAAACAAGATTCAAATTTTAACGAACATCCGGCACTAATTGCTGGAAGTTGAGACTTAAAAGCTCAAATTTCATGAGAAAAACGGGGTAAAAGTCGCAGATGGTCAACTCCCGAGTACTCGGAGGATTCAAATTTGATGTCGGCAAATCTAATTGAAGCCGTCTCTTTCTAAGGACATCGACGGCTTACGGGAGCTGTCAAATTCAAATTTCCGGAAGTGTCCCCAATTGGACACTGAACAAAGAACCCAAAAAAGGTGGGCGTCAAGAAATCGCCAACAGTTGGACGGCGACAAAATCGCCATCCCTAACTACAGGCAAAGAATTTCGAGGCGACGACCAACGCGTCGACTCGACGAATCAGTTCGACTTCGGCAGCGCGGAGGTCGGACCACTCTACTGACCGGCTCCTACGCTTGACTTTAAATGTCAGCTGTTTTCTATTTCGTGCTTTCTCGTGGTTTTCGGTTTTTACGTGTTTGGAATGGGATTCGGTCGATGGAGGACCCGCGCCGACATCTTTTGTCTCACGAAGGGGACCAGCATATGCTGCCCCGGATCAAAGTTCGTAAGTCGTATCACGGAATTGGGAGTCTAGTCTTCCCAAATGTAACAGTGACAGGCCGTTAATAGGCAATCTAATGAGTTCGTTGACAAACCTCCACACATCGAGTTCCGTTTTGGGCATCTTGAGCGATTACACGGGATGGTGACAAATTGTAGGTGACAAAGTCTAAGTCCTGCTGATTCACCGTGGTCGTAGGTAAGACACACCGAAATGGACGCTTCTCGTCCAGGTTTTACATGATTTGCTGCTTTTGAGTTAGGGTTCTCGAATATTCCTGAGTCGACCACGGTAAAATTTTCGTGAACGTGCTCACCACTGAAATAGGGACTTGCTCAATGGTTTGTTGTTTTGGTTTCCAAATTCGTAGTTTAGTTGATCGTTCAACGCCCATGCCATGTTTGGGCTTGAACAGAAACGCAGACTAGGAACGGGGGATTACCCTCCGTCGGGCTTTAGGAAGCCCTTAAAATTTCTTCCATTCTATTGAGCTAAGAAAATTTGGAACACAAAAGACGGATCAAATTCTAGGTACTGAATCTTGAGCTTAAGGTGTTTGCCATTCCCCTGGGAACGTTAATAAGGGCTCATATCGGTTTTATTTGGCTCTCGTCTTACAGCATATAGGTGTTCGGACTGATAAAATCTTGCAGGAACATTGCTCCAGCTCGAAGGTAAACGTTGTAGGTATCACAAGTAGGAATGCATCTATCTGACGACTGACCGAAAATAATGCTAGGTTATACCCCGTTCTCCAAAACGCCCCAGCACGCGGCCGAGGAGGCAAAGCCCCTAGCCGACTCAAAATTCCGTTCTCCCCAGCTGATGCCGCGTATGGACAGTTTGATATTAAAACTTCGTTTTGGTGCACTCTGAAATAGGCCACTGAAACGATCAAATTTACGAGTGTTCAACATAGTGTAGCAACGTGGTTTTCTCTCGAGGTCAATGTCTACAAATAAGCATGGTTAAATAAGCCGATGGCTGGCACTATCGCCGTATTCAATAAACGCCTTTGCGGGAGGAACACTTCGTGCCCCCCGCAGCTAAAATAAAATTATTTATTTCCCACGTCAATAAAGAAAACTACCTGACTCGCCCTGGCCATTTAGGCCCCAAACTGAGCAAGCGCAAAACCCCGGTTTCTTTTTGGAGCGAGTTAATCGCTGAGTTTAGCTTGGTTTTTACTTTTATACCGAGTTGCCCGTTAGGCTATTTATCATGTCTGCTCAGATTTTCACAGTTTCATGGCTTGCCAGTTCATTTTCCCGTATCATGATTCGATCCTGCACGGGGAATTTAAGCCCACTGCAGAATCATGTATATTAACCAGTCAGCCATAGGAACAAAATAACGTCGACTACTAAGTCGATGATAACTCATACAGTGCAGTTGAGACACTGCAACATTGCAGTGTATAGGAAGAAGGTAGGGAATAGAGAGACGCAACGAAACTGCAACAAAAGAGAAAACAAAAGCGTCCGGGGCTGGTCGCCCCTGGCCCGATTATTCGAAACGGTCCCAAAAGTAGGAAATGAGGCCGATTTACCCCTCGGCTGGGTGCGGTCAGCCTGTAGACCTTGCCCCCACCCAAAATTCCAGCGAAGAAAACAAGGTGACACCAATCAAGCGAGCTCGCCCCTGGTTCGGCCTCGAAAGCTGCCTAGAAGGACGCAACATGCCACCTGGCACCACGACCGCGTTCTCCCGGTCTAAACCCGATGAATTACTCCACCCCTCCATCTTCTCTCGTTCGGTCAGTGGTACTCGCGATAGGCAAAGTTGACTAAGACAATGGCCCAAATCATTTCGTAGGCAAAACTGTCGTATCTATCTCGAGTAACAACTCCTCCGAACATTGCTCTGATTGAGTTCGCATTGTTTAGTCGTGTCTCTGTTATACCCCGGACCCGGTCTAGTGTCCATCACCATGCGCGTAGACGATAGCCGTTTAGGGTGATACGCGTTAAGGAGGGTTTTCTGAAGCGCTCTAGGGCCCCTGCTTACTGCGCTGTATAGCTGATTAGTTCACCGACATTGAGCTGAAGCAGGGATAACCGCCCCTAGCCCGCAACATGCGGATAGCTGCACGCTCTACCCCAATTTCTTTCTCCATTACCGCTCGCCCCCCTAGTCTACAGTATCGAAGCAACAGCAGCGAATTACTACTGAGCCTTTTTCCGATTTAACACAATCAGTCAGCCTTGATAACTGAGCAGGAACACTCGTCCCCGGATGAATCTTGATTATTCCAATAAACTTTGTATTGTAGGCATCGTGTTCAATTTAATTCGTTCCTGGCAATAGCTCGAAAAGTTCACTAGGAATTTACGCTACTGACATCGATATGGAATTTATTGAAAGGAGCAGGCCACGCCATTGATAATCCGACTTTAAACTTCCAGGGCCTGTAGGAACCCTGTGGGGGCCACATAGGCTACAATGCTCTAGCACGGAGCATATCAAGAGCTTAATTAGGTAAATCAACTTGAGCCTCAAATTTACAAGGACATTTTCATCTTTTATTCGAACATTTAACACAACTAATTAGAACTAAACAACTTCCGATGAGTCTAAGATAGGGAATAACGGCTAGGCTCCATGACCTGTGAGCATGTGTCGGTGCTAGCCTCGCTGGGGGACTTCATAAATCATACCAGAGACTAGACACGTGCGCGACCGATCGGGCGGGGTCCGAACACACCCCGTGAAGCGCGCCTGCGGCCTGCTAAGCTCCGTAGCTTCTTGGGTCTGACCAAGAATAGGGTCAAAATTTTAGCATTCACGGCCCGCCCTTGAGGTTACGATAGCCAGGGTCGTATGGGCATGGCGTTAGGAAGTTGCGCCACGCAGCTGCATCACCGTTATTACAATATATTATAACTATAGAGTAAAGAGCACGTTAAAGCGAAGTGTTCGGGGGCGACAACCCCCAGACTGAATTAGTGTAAGGCATATATCCATATAGACGGAAGATTAAGCCTAAGGCTTAGATTTAGTATATGACATTTCAAGCCTGTCCGTCAAGGTTACTTTGGCCCTTTTTCTATGATGCTGGGGATTGATACAAAAGTTATGTAGTACGTCGAATTTAGAGCGCTAAAGGCACAACGGTAGTCAGAAATTCTGGTAAAACCCGCTCGGAAATGAATAATTTAAAACGAGCTCTCACTGAGCAAGTCGATTTAAATCCTGTCTTTTAAATCGGAAAAAGTTAAGACTGATCGGATTTAATAAAATAGCAGTACAGAATGTATAATAATTTTGGCCAGATAAGCGTTGAACGTTTTAAAAACCTATTTTTCTATTTTGGTGATTATTAATCGGATTCAATAGAACAGTTTAGCTTATATATGTATAATTTATGAAAGTCATTGGCACTTTAATGTGCTTTGAAAGTAGAATTTGTTATCTACGCAGGCCGATATATTAAGATGCGATATGTGCTAATTTATGCATAATATTATACTCTTTGCGGACGAATGTTTTTGCTAGGCGAAGCTTCGTGTTATTGGTTATGGAACATAAGTTAGATTAGATTAGATTAAAATGAAAAGTGAAAACAGAAGTTTCCGGCACAACCAGTGGGTTGCCTTGCCTTGGGCCAATTATCAGTATTAGCGTCGGCTGATATTGGTCATATTGGTAAATATACAAATCTGCATGAGTATTTTTATTCGCGCAAAACGCAGAACACGATATTGCTGACAGTGAAAAATGTCGTAAAAAGTTTTAACACATTCATTGTAATAATTCCCCGAGAGAGACAGGGGCGAGCGGAAGAGAAAAGAGAGCGGCAGCACCGCAGGCGGGCGCCGGTGACGCGGCTGCATGGCGGCAACTTCCTATACAGCAAAGCAAGGCCCGAGAGCCCAAAAACCCCCATGCCCATACGACCCCGGCTATCGTAACGCTCAAGGGTGAGACACTAGACCGGGTCCGGGGTATAGATCGAGAGCACGACTAAACAATGCGAAATCTATCAGAGCAATGTTCGGAGGAGTTGTTACTCGAGATAGATACGACAGTTTTGCCTACGAAATGATTTTGGCCATTGTCTTAGTCAACTTTGCCTATCGCGGTACCACTGAGCCCGAACGAGAGAAGATGGAGGGGTGGAGATATTCATTCGGGTTTAGACCGGGAGAACGCGGTCGTGGTGCCAGGTGGCATGTTGCGTCCTTCTCGGCAGCTTTTCGAGGCCGAACCAGGGCGAGCTCGCTTGATTGGTGTCACCTTGTTTTCTTCGCTGGAATTTTGGGTGGGGGCAAGGTCTACAGGCTGACCGCACCCAGCCGAGGGGTAATTGCTGCCTCATTTCCTACTTTTGGGACCGTTTTCGAATAATCGGGCCAGGGGGCGACCAGCCCGGCACGCTTTTGTTTTCTCTTTTGTTGCAGTTTCGTTGCGTCTCTACTATTCCTTACCTTCTTCCTAATACACTGCAATGTTGCAGTGTCTCAACTGCACTGTATGAGTTATCATCGACTTAGTAGTCGACGTTATTTGTTCCTATGGCTGACTGGTTAATATACATGATTCTGCAGTGGGCTTAAATTCCCCGTGCAGGATCGAATCATGATACGGGAAAATGAACTGGCAAGCCATGAAACTGGGAAAATTTGAGCAGACATGATAAATAGCCTAACGGGCAACTCGGTATAAAAGTAAAAACCAAGCTAAACTCAGCGATTACCTCGCTCCAAACAGACACCGGGGTTTTGCGCTTGCTCAGTTTGGGGCCTAAATGGCCAGGGCGAGTCAGGTAGTTTTCTTTATTGACGTGGGAAATAAATAATTTTATTTTAGCTGCGGGGGGCACGAAGTGTTCCTCCCGCAAAGGCGTTTATTGAATACGGCGATAGTGCCAGCCATGGGCTTATTTAACCATGCTTATTTGTAGACATTGACCTCGAGAGAAAACCACGTTGCTACACTATGTTGAACACTCGTAAATTGGATCGTTTCAGTGACCTATTTCAGAGTGCACAAAAATGAAGTTTTAATATCAAACTGTCCATACTCGGCATCAGCTGGGCGAACGGAATTTTGAGGCGGCTAAGGGCTTCACCTCCTCGGCCGCGTGCCGCGCAATTTTGGAGAACGGGGTATAGCCTAGCATTGTTTTCGGTCAGTCGTCAGAGAGAAATGCGTTCCTACTTGTGATACCTACAACGTTTACCTTCGAGCTGGAGCAATGTTCCTGCAAGATTTTATCAGTCCGAACACCTATATGCTGTAAGACGAGAGCCAAATAAAACCGATATGAGCCCTTATTAACGTTCCCAGGGGATGGCAAACACCTTAAGCTTCAAGATTCAGTACCTAGAATTTGATCCGTCTTTTGTGTTCCAAATTTTCTTA
>JASANE010009920.1:0-46397 GCA_030248225.1 Trileptium ribeirensis
AGGCTTTATAGTATGAGTTCGGGCTATTCGCGCGAGTGTGAAAATGCAAGCCTGATAGCGCAGCTAGAGTTTAGAATAAGATTTCGAGCGGTTCGCACAAGTGTAAAAATATGAGGTTTGTGGCGCAGCAAGTCTTTAGAATATGAGTTCGAGCTGTTTGCGCGGGTTCAAAAATGTTAAGCACTAGGCCAGCGAGGCATTATAGTATGAGTTCGGGCTTTTCGCGCGTGTGTAAAAATGCAAGCCTGGTAGCGCAGCGAGTCTTTATAAGTTCGAGCTGTTCGCGCGAGCGTAAAAATGCCAGCTTGGTAGCGCAGCGAGAGTTTAGTATAAGATTTCGAGCGGTTCGCACAAGTGTAAAAATATAAGGTTTGTAGCGCAGCAAGTCTTTAGAATATGAGTTCGAGTTGTTTGCGCGGGTTCAAAAATGTTAGGCACAATGCCAGCGAGGCTTTATAGTATGAGTTTGGGCTATTCGCGCGGGTGTAAAAACGCAAGCCTGGTAGCGCAGCGAGTGTTTAGAATATGAATTCGAGCTGTTCGTGCATTTGTGAAAATGCAAGCCTGCTAGCGCAGCGAGAGTTTACGATAGGATTTCGAGCCGTTCGCACAAGTGTAAAAATATAAGATTTGTACCGCAGCAAGCCTTTAGAATATGAGTTCGAGCTGTTTGCGCGGGTTCAAAAATGTTAGGCACCAGGCCAGCGAGGCTTTATAGTATGAGTTCGGGCTATTCGCGCGAGTGTAAAAATGTAAGCCTGGTAGCGCAGCCACTCTTTATAAGTTCGAGCTGTTCGCGCGAGCGTAAAAAATGCAAGCCTGATAGCGCAGCTAGAGTTTAGAATAAGATTTCGAGCGGTTCGCACAAGTGTAAAAATATAAGGTTTGTAGCGCAGCAAGTCTTTAGAATATGAGTTCGAGCTGTTTGCGCGGGTTCAAAAATGTTAGGCACTATGCCAGCGAGGCTTTATAGTATGAGTTCGGGCTATTCGCGCGGGTGTAAAAACGCAAGCCTGGTAGCGCAGCGAGTGTTTAGAATATGAATTCGAGCTGTTCGCGCATTTGTAAAAATGCAAGCCTGCTAGCGCAGCGAGAGTTTAGAATAGGATTTCGAGCCGTTCGCACAAGTGTAAAAATATAAGGTTCGTACCGCAGCAAGTCTTTAGAATATGAGTTCGAGCTGTTTGCGCGGGTTCAAAAATGTTAGGCACTAGGCCAGCGAGGCTTTATAGTATGAGTTCGGGCTATTTGCGCGAGTGTAAAAATGCAAGCCTGGTAGCGCAGCGAGTCTTTATAAGTTCGAGCTGTTCGCGCGAGCGTAAAAATGCAAGCCTGATAGCGCAGCTAGAGTTTAGAATAAGATTTCGAGCGGTTCGCACAAGTGTAAAAATATAAGGTTTGTAGCGCAGCAAGTCTTTAGAATATGAGTTCGAGCTGTTTGCGCGGGTTCAAAAATGTAAGGCACTATGCAAGCGAGGGTTTATAGTATGAGTTCGGGCTATTCGCGCGGGTGTAAAAATGCAAGCCTAGTACCGCAGCGAGTCTTTATAAGTTCGAGCTGTTCGCGCGGGTGTAAAAATGCAAGCCTGATAGCGCAGCTAGAGTTTAGAATAAGATTTCGAGCGGTTCGCACAAGTGAAAAAATATAAGGTTTGTAGCGCAGCAAGTCTTTAGAATATGAGTTCGAGCTGTTTGCGCGGGTTCAAAAATGTTAGGCACTAGGCCAGCGAGGCTTTATAGTATGAGTTCGGGCTATTCGCGCGGCTGTAAAAATGCAAGCCTGGTAGCGCAGCGAGTCTTTATAAGTTCGAGCTGTACGCGCGAGCGTAAAAATGCCATCTTGGTGGCGCAGCGAGAGTTTAAGACTTCGAGCGGTTCGCACAAGTGTAAAAATATAAGGTTTGTAGCGCAGCAAGTCTTTAAGAATATGAGTTCGAGCTGTTTGCGCGGGTACAAAAATGCTAGGCACTAGGCCAGCGAGTCTTTAGTATGAGTTTGGGCTGTTCGCGCGGGTGTAACAATGCAAGCCTGGCAGCGCAGTGAGTTTTTAGAATATGAGTTCCAGCTGTTGGTGCAGGTGTAAAATGCAAGCCTGATAGCACAGCGAGAGTTTAGAACAAGATTTCGAGAGGTTTGCACTAGTGTAAAAATATAAGGCTGGTAGCGCAGCGAGTCTTTAGAATATGAGTTCGAGCTGTTTGCTCGGGTTCGAAAATCTAAGGCGAAGGGCAGCGAGACTTTATAGTATGAGTTCGTTCTGTTCGAGCGGGTGTAAAAATGCAAGCCTGGTATCGCAGCGAGTGTTTAGAATAAGATTTCGAGCGGATGTATTTATAAGCCGCATATTATATAATCGATATTTTGATGGCATCGAACAATATGGAACAAATTTACTAAATCAATATTTTTGACTAAGATTCGTGCATATTTCGATGCTATGGCTTTGGAATAGTTGGTTCTATTTGAATCAAGTTTTTATCATGCATATTTGGGTTTGTGGCTGACACACACGTTTGAGGTTATCCCGATATTCCGATATGGCGACAAAACAAAGGATGAAAATATTTCCCGGGGCAGAATTGACCAAATGTTGCTGTTATCGACTCCATCTTTGCAAAGAATGCTCCGAATTGTTTTAAGGTGCAACAATGAGTGATATCTATTAGACGAATTTATTAGTTATCTGTTTGTTTTAGGATATAACTATATAATTAATGGCTAAATATAGGGAACCAATATGTAAAAGCAATGGTGCGAAAGCCGACTGTGTCAGAGGAGCATCCAGTTAGTAAACGTTTTACTCTTATCACTAAGCAAATAATTTTTGGCAGGACTGCATAAATCAATCTCAATTGCGTAATTTTGATTTAGAACGATTTGAACGAACTTCCCTTACAATGACGAAATGGTTTACATTTTTATTTGTCCAATCGATGCATGAATTATATGTCAATTTTAAACTTTTGAAACATTTAGGACTCAAACATTTCGTTTGTCATAACGCATTATTTTTTAATCCCTAAGTTCCAACACTCATTGCAACTGTTGCTAGTTACAATAACAATATTTTTTATACAGCAGGCGCCGCAAAAATACACATTCAGCGTTTTTGATGTCCAGTTGATATCTTTTTCGCTTGATGCCGATTTCGTAAGATATAGTGAGTTCTAAAGATCGAGCATTTTATGTTTTGTGTTATAAAGTACCCCCTGTGAAAGCTTTGTCACCCAATAGTATACACCATATTATCCTATGGTATACAGTACATACCTACACTACACAACAAAAGCAAATGATGTCTGAGGTACCATCAACATAACTGTAGTGTCTAAATGTACCTATTGTTTTTGCTGATGGTGACAACATGTACAAATTAACATACTAATAATAATAATAATACTGATAACACATTACTTGATATATGTAACAAACATTTTAGTTTAGCTGTCACCATATAACTTTTTGAAAAATACAATGGTGTACTCTACACCATACCGTTACCAATAATACACTGCTTGCGTATACTATCTTAAAATACCATTAAAAGCACTATGTTGTCCAACGCACCATATAGTGAGTGGATGATGACAGAGACATCCAGGGTGGACAAAATTTTCACATGGGGTCCTTTATAACGCAAATGCCGCATCAATAATGTACATCTTTCTAAAAAATAATAGAGTAAACACCCGTGTATGCAAAAGATTTAAAAATTTCAGAGGCTTTGTCGGGCAGGAGTTGTAGAAAATAAGTAGGAACGTTTAAAATATTTATTACTTTTAGATTACGGCAATTATATATTTATTACTGGAACGCGACAGAACAATAAATGATTGTTAAAACACTAGTGGTGCGTCGCAAGTGTATGCTCACCTAACGCTGATTTTGGTACAAGTATACAAACGACTGGATCGCGCTGGATACCACATCGACTTATCCTTTAAACCCGGAGATTATTAGTACAGTGTCTGCTATTCTAAACAGTTCGAAAGTATTCGAAATGGCTTCTTTTCGACGTCTTAGCTCACGATTTTGTAACCCAATTTCTTATCTTTTAGACCCGAAGATTAGCTAGTACTGCCTCTGCTATAGAAGTATTCGAAAGTGGTTCCATTTCGGAGTCCTGGCTTAAGAATAAAAATTGGTTACATAGCTAATAAGTTATATTTACATACCTAATAATTTATAAGTTATAATTTAATATCTTTTCAACTAAATAGTAATAAAATAATAAAAATTCACAACTATAGGTTTTCAACTACGCTGATTTCATTTTTTGCTATTTAAATAAAACTAGGTTACATAGCTAATAAGCTAAATAATAATTTATATGTTATATTAGAATAACTTTTTAACTAATAGTCGTAAAGTAATAATACATATGCACAGGTTTTCTAACATTCTGATTTCATTTTGCTACTTAAATAAAGTTAAGTTACATAGTTATTGATTACATAGCTAATAATTTATACATTATATTTAATAACTTTTCAACTAATAGTCATAAAGTAATAAAAATACATATCTCAAGGTTTTCGAGCACGCTCATTTCATTTTTGCTACTTAAATTAAGCTAAGTTATATAGCTAATAATTTATATATTAGACTGTTGTTTTTAAGTATATAGCTAGTAATTTAGTTATATAGTTAAAAGCTATCTACAGTCCAAATCGCGTTCGCAATCAAAAATTACCATTTTAAGAGTTTACTGAAGTATCTCTTAAAAGGAACAAAACTGCAATACATTTAATAAAGGTTTTACCAGGTCGACATACAAATACATTAAATGATAACAGTTGTTGGAAAAATCTATCGTCTAACATCACCGTTTTTAAGAATTTATTTCAAAATATCTTTAAAAAAATGACAGTCAACGGTAACAAGTACCATTTATGTCGTTTGTATATGATTAGAATCTCTTAAAAAGGATGGTATAACAAAATCTATTATTGGTTCAATGGGTATTCGCTTGTTTGTATAAGTAGTGCGTATACAATCCTATATTCATTCTCCTGATTTATGCGCTTGTTTTAAATCTGTTGTAAATAATATTTCAGAGTTAGACATAATATAATAATTCCTTAAAAGGAATGGCATTTGTATGTGATATCTGTAAAATTCAATTTACTCGTCGTTATCACATGGCGCGGCTTAAGAGATCAAGTCACTTAGGTGGTCGTTTCAACTGTGAATGGTGTGGAGTGGTATTCACTCGAAGTGATAATCTCGCGCGACATACCATGGAATTCCACGGCACAAAACCACGCCGTGTGGCAACAGCGGAGCAAGCACTGGTCAATCAATTAGTTCCGCAGGTTGTATTAGGAAGTAAGCGTCAGATTAGTGACGATAAAGTTCAAGTGTTAACAAAGAAACGACGCGTCGAAGATGGCAACCCAATAAAAATGGAAAGGTGCGAGCAGATAGCAACGGTGATTGACGAAAACGATGCGGCGAGACTCCTTCAATGAATGAAAGCGCTCAAAGGGTACTACATAGTACTTAATAATATAATAAATGATCTCAAAACATTTCTCAAGCAGTCTCGACCGTTTTTGGAGAAGCTCGTCAATCAGCAGCATCGAGGCATCAAGTTGTGGATCAGCGTTCAGGTCGTGATTCAAAAGTTGCATGGGACCCAGATGACTGCACATTTCAACAATAAAGTACGAACTATATTAGTCGGCTCTATAATCGACACATCGTTTACAGACATTTTCAACGAATTGGTCAAAAAAACTTGAAGATTTCGAATCGCGCGGATCAGGTTGGGTGCTTCAAGATGTCCGACATGCAGATGTTCACATCAGTACCTACCTGCCCCTCCGTGCATCATCATATCAAGAGCTACCAGCATCGATTCGTAGGAAGCATGCAGTACTAAATGTACAAAACGATGATAGTAAATATTTCTTATGGTCTGTATTGGCTTCAATACACCACACAAATTACAAGCAGCATGCAGAGCGTGTCGGAAACTATAAACAATTTGAAACATAGTTAAATATGAGTGGAATCAGTTACCCCGTGTCACTACAAGACTTCCTAAATTCGAACGTCAAAATGATATAGCAATTAATGTCTATGGACTGGAAGACGGTATAATTTACCCACTCTTCATTTAAGCAACTCAACATCAACATATTCACTTACTATTATACAAACGAACATTAATGTCTCATTCGATGTTTGGACGCGCTACGATTCGATCAACAACGAAACAAAGCTCGAAAATACTTTTGTGAAAAATATCCAATACCATGCTATACACAGCAACAACGTGACGAGCATATGAACCGATGTCGCAGCGATCAACCAACGCGTGTTGAAGTACCAAAACACGGTTCAACCCTCGAATTCGTTAATATTCATCGCATGCCGCGATCACCATACGTTATCTACGCAGACCTTGAGTGCTTATTACAGAAGGTTGACACATGTAAACCATCTTCGTCTGCATCATACAAAAATGTTTACCAACAACATACCCCTTGTGGTTACGGACTGGTTGAAGTATTCGGTTACTGTAACGATAAGATTCATATTGGTAAACCCGTGGTGTCAGTACTGTAAAAAGGTTTCTACTTCAAGTTACCGAAATGTCAGAGCTACACCAGCGTCACATGGACAATCAAAAGTCAATTGCGATGATGGATGAGGATAAGTTCAATCATAGGAATTCATCAACATGCTACTTATGTGGTGGCATCATGAACAAGAGGACAAAGCGAAAGATCACAGTCATTTATGTGGTCGTTACCGAGGTGCAGCGCATCTTAAATGTAATATTGGATACCGTCTCAGTCGTGATGTCACGGTCATGTTGCACTACCTAAGGCGGTATGACGGACACCTAATTATGCAAGAGCTTGGTGCTGTGTGCAAGGAAGAGGGTCACAAAATTAAGTGTATTGCAGAGGGAATGGAAGATTACATGACGTTTTCAATCAAACGCAGATCGAAGAAAAGAAGAAATGAAAACCATTTTACCATAGATGAAAGAGATGATGGTACACATTGGGATGAAAACGTTGATGGAATTGACTTATATTGGGTAGCGATGATACTTATGATGACGGTGATGAAATTGGATGGAAGATAAGGTTTATTTCCTCATTTCAATTCTTATCATCATCACTTGAAACTCTAGTAAATAACCTCAAAAATAATGGAAAAGACAATTTCGAAGCAATGAAGATGGTATTTAAGAATAAAATTGATAACGAATATATGGACAGCAACGATCGGTTCAGTGAACAACAACTACCACCATAGGGAGCATTTTATTCATCACTCAGTGCATGTGGGATTGCGGATGATGATTATAATCATGCAGTAACAGTGTGGCAAGAGATGAACATTCAGAATCAGGGTCAATACCACGATTTATACCTCAAAACCGATGTGCTTCTTCTATGTAACGTGTTTGAAAATTTTCGGCTATTCGCTATGGAGAAGTATCATCTCGACCCTTCTCACTACATAACGTTACCAAGCTTTGCATGGGACGCATGTTTAAAACTCACAAATGCCAAGCTAGATCTCATCTCCGACTCGGATATGTACAGCTTTTTTGAAGAGGGAATTAGTGGTGGTGTTTCGGTAATATCACACCGTTACGCGAAGGCAAATAACCCCTACGTTGAGCGTTATGACATGACTGAACCAACACAATACATTATGTATCTCGACGCGAACAATTTATACGGTTGGTCAATGATTCAAAAGCTACCGCGCAACAAGTTTAAGTGGATGGCGCGCGAATATGTTGATAAAATGAATTGGTCGATGGTGGATTCAGAAGGTGATATTGGCTATGTATTAGAGGTAGATCTTGATTACATACATTGGCGTAAGCTTAAACAAGTTCATCGTGTTGTGTCATTTAACCAATGCGCGTGGATGGAACCGTACATTATATTTTATACCACCATGCAAAAAACAGCAATAAGTGACTTTGAAAAAGACTTATACCAATTTCTCAACAATGCGGTGTTTGGTAAAACAATGGAAAATGTGAGAGCATATGTTGACATCAAATTAGTAACTGATAATAATAAATATGCAAAATTGGTAGCGAACCCTCGCTACACAATGTCATCAATAGTTAATAAAGATCTTGTTGCAGTAAAGATGCACCACAAGACTGTGAAACTATGCAAACCCATATATGTCCGCTTTACCGTACTCGACCTTTCAAAAACCCTCATGTATGATTTTCACTACAATTACATGAAGCGACAATATGGTAGCCAGTGCACACTTCTTTTCACCGACACAGATTCACTTTGCTACCAAGTGAAAACCAACGACATCTATGAAGATATGTTAAATAACCTCGACGTCTTCAATACGAACGATTAGCCAACAGAACACCAACTTCATTCCGCTATGAACAAAAAAGTACTCTGAAAAATGAAAGATGAAACGGCGCGTGAACCAATAGATGAATTTGTTGGTCTTCGGTCGAAAATGTATAGTATTAAATGTGGTGGTGTGGAGAAAAGGAGGGCGAAGGGGATCAAGAAATCTATAGTCAATTACGATATAAAGCACCAAAATTATTATAATACACTATTTAACAATGACAAAATAAGGCATAAATAAATATGATTCAAGCAAACAAACATATATTGCACACGATAGCTTTAAACAAGACAGGTTTATCAGTATACGATGACAAGCGCTATATTATGGATGATGGTGTGACTTCATATGCATTTCGACATTGTGATATAAAGTTTTTGCATTTATTGGATGAAATGTGTGATTACAATTAAGACAGTAATTGCATATTTAATTATATTATGTGCTATATATATTGTACTAATAAATAATTATCGTAAAATCTTTGTGTGCGTCTTCCTTTATTTGAGCTGATATTCACAACCAGTTAAACATGAAGGAATGTCTTAAAAGGAATATAGTTGTGTTTCAATGTATTGCAATGGATGAGAAGCTGGAAGTAAGTTATTACGACCCCGCCAACACTGCTGTGTTTTCCACTGCACCTAAACTATACGCTGAAGCTAGAAAGCGTGGTATTAATGTTACGCTAAGAAAATTACAAGATTGGTTACGTGGTCAGCAAACTTACACTTTACACAAACCTAGAAGGATAAAATTTAAACGTAGACGTACTATTGCGAAAGGTCTAAATGATTTATTTCAGGCTGATTTAGCTGATATGAGCAAACTAGCATCATATAATGATGGTATAAAATACTTGCTTGTTGTAATTGACTGCTTTTCGAAGTATGCTTGGGTTGTAACCGTTAAGAGTAAGATAGCATCTACCATACTAACTGCTTTAAAATCAGTTTTTGAGCGAATTCAACCTGAAAGTTTCAAACTGATAACGATGAGGAACTCGAAAACAATTTAGTTTACGAATACTGTAGGAATAAACGTATTAATGTATATACAGCAATAAGGATAAGAATAAGGAAATCAAAGCAAGTATTGCTGAGCGTTTTATACGAACATTAAAGGGTAAAATTTATAAATATTTAACAGCAAACAATTCCCGTAGATATATTGATAATCTCCAATCACTAATAGAGAGTTATAACAATACAGAAAACAGTTATGGCTTTACACCTTCAAAGGTTGACAATGACGATGAAATTCCGGAAAAGTTATTTCCAGCTAGAGACATTGAAATATGATACAGAATTTCAGCTGCATGATATTGTACGTGTTTCTATTGAACTACTTCCTTTTGAGCGTGGGTTTAATCAACAGTGGTCGCGAAAAATGTTTACAGTTAACGAGCAATTTTCCCATAACCCACCGGTATATCAAATTGTTGATGCTAATAATGAAGTTATACTGAGCAAATTTTATGCACAAGAGTTGCAAAAAGTTAAGACTGCAGATGATACATATAAGATTTAGAAAATTATACGTAAACGCAAGACCAAAAAGGGTATAGAGTACTTTGTAAAGTGGCTTGGGTACCCCAAACCAATGAATTCATGGGTACATGAAAAAGGCATTCGACCTATTTAAAAGCATATCTGTATAGATAGAGAGTGGGGTACAACGCGTACCCATGGATATATAATGTCTTAAAAAGATACAGGTGTATCTTCTGTAATCGTTATTTCTCGTCAACAAGAAATCAAGAAAACTATGTCATCATTTCAAAGTTGTGATAAAATTACCCTTGGAGTTACCATTCACATATGTTGTGAGTGGTCAAACAGGTAGCGGAAAAACACTTTGGATTTATAGATTACTCAAACACATGTACTTCGATGATAAGATAGATAATATTTTGTACTGTTACAGTATTGTTCAAGATATATATGCTAAAATGTTGAATGAAATACCAAAGTTGGAGCTTTATGAAGGTATACCCACAGAGTTTCCCACAGGCACAGCACATGTTTTATGTGTACTGGATGACTTGATGACTGAGGCAGCGAACGATAAAAAGCTTGCAGCAGCATTTTCCCGTATGCGTCATAATAAATTATGCACAATTTTTGTAACCCAAAATTTGTATCATGAAGGTAAATATATGCAAACCATAACACGTAATGCTCAATATATCGTTTTCTTCCCAAACTTTAGAGATCAGTCAATGATACATACCTTGGGAAGGCAAATGTGGCCTTCCAAACCCCAGTTTCTCTCAAAAGCATTTGAACAAGCAACGAAGGAACCGTTTGGGTACTTGTTTCTCGATTTAAAACCGGCAACAGAAAATGCGTTGAGAGTACGACAGAATACTGATGATAAACAGATGTTTGTATATTCTTAAAAAGAATTAGCATTTTTCGTAACTATGAAAATGTCTCGAAATATTGAACGTAATTTACCCGCGTTACAGCTTCTCGGTGGATCATCGTCTAAAGTAATTGTAGCTGTAATTAAAGTTGCACCTCAGTATTTACTGAACACATTTACAGAAATTGCACATAATATCATACAAAACACCAAAACTAAGAGTAAAGTTCTTAAAAGTATTGCAAGTAAACGTATTTCAATTTCTAAAAAGAAAAAGTTACTCAAACCTACTGTGGTTAAACATTTGATTAATTATTTTAATAAACATTATGGCACGTAGATGGCAGTGGTACCGGCTAGCTAGTTGGATATAATTAAGAGTAGAGGATTATAAGATAAAGAACCAATAAGAAATGAAGTGCCTGTTGATGAAACTAGATAAAACCAGATTTGTCGCTCATGTTTCCTAAAAATTTACGATCTAAAGCTAAATTAATGTTAAACAATATTAAAAATTTATAATTGAATGACAATAAATAACCTCGTAATCTACCCAGATAAAACTGTTGGTTCCAATATTTTTGATTTGGTCCAATACTTTGTTTCAGATGTAAACTTTTCACCCCCTCGACCTCTTGACTCTGAAAAGTTTGAAACATTTCTTAGAGGAGTACCTTTATCAGCTTTTGGAAGGGGGAGAAAAGGTAAAGTAGCTAAGCAGAACAACATCGAGTTTACAGTTAACCCATGTTGTGATATGATTAGTGTATATTTGCTAGACAACGCAGAAATAAAATTATTTCCCGAAATTCAGATGTTGTTTATGTTTGAAAATGCACATTTGAAAAACGGTAGACATACTGGGAATAAATGCGTGGATCTTGGAAAGTGCAAACCTACGTTTCTAATGGCTTCATTTGTGAATGATCGATTGGTCAACGGAAGATATAAACCATTGTTACACGTAATAACAGCACCAATAAGTATTATATCGTTAGACTTGAATAATTGTATGTTTAAAATGCTTGGTTTTGTAGTTGTTGATTGGGAATTCAAACCCGTGGAGTTCTTTCACGGAGCGAAAATGGTTATTCGGTTGTGGTTTAGTTCTTAAAAACGATTGATACAAGTCTTATACATCAACGTGGATCTACCTTTGTGTTTCAATATGTCAAAAAAATTTAACGCAGTAACACAAAATGTAAAGAAGAAAAATCTTAAGAAGGATCGTAAGAAGAGGATGAAGAAAAATGGCAAACGTATGCGGCGTCGAAAAACTTAATTGGCAGGGAAATCAATACCCCAATCTGCAATCGATAATCTCAACACAGCTGGTAGAAGTGGCATGAGAAACAACGTTACCAAGCATCGACACGGATGATTCATTTCGTTTTAAAATTTGTGAAGGTGCTTTTGATTTAATTGATATATCAGAAATATTTGCATATATTGAATTTAAAATACTTAAAGGTGATGGTAAGGAGATTAAGGACGCAAACATCAAGTTTGTACCATGCAATATGTTTGGGTACGCACTTTTTTCATCGGTTGAAATGAAAATTAACGGAGAACCTATAACTTTCAACCAAAAGCATTACCCTTGGATGACATATGTGTTGTACATGCTACATATGAGTGAGGAACAAAGGAAACAATATTTAGCAGGATGTCTTTATAAACCCGATCAGACGTATATGTTTGATTGACTTACAAGACGATGAAGGTTCCGTTTATAGAAATGCGCTGACTGCAATGTCACAAAAATGTGAACTTTACTTTCCTATCATTACAGACGCACATTTTAACACCCACATATCTACCCCCAAAAAGTAGACTAAAGTTTATATTTTCACGAAGTTCACCATCTCTAATATTGTTGCATGAACCAGTCAATAAACTTCTAGTTCGAATAAATGATTTCAAACTCTACATACCGAAGACACGGCTAACAAAACAAGCTCTTGAACACCAAGATAAAATTTTAAATAGTAGTGGTGTGAAATTTCCTAGTATACGGTATAAGATTCAAACTCTTTCAGTAAATAAAGGATTACAGAATGTGGATTGGACAATTTTTGATGGTGTGTTACCTCGAAGGATATACATTTTGGGCATAACACAAGAGGCATATGCTGGACCACCAAAGTCAAATTCGTTTAAGCTAAGCTTACCAGATATGAACAGCTTCACCGTGTTTATGAACAACGATAGATACCCATGCAATATATCTCTACCGTGCAAGGCTGGCAATGATATGAGATTGTTTTATAATACATTATATGCATTAAACAGCAGACCAGAAAATTTGGGATTAACTGAAGTTGGTTTTAGACAAGGTGCAGGCTATCAAATATTTTGTATTAATTTAAGCAGAGATCACAATAGTGACTGCAATTATCTTTCAAACCCACCACATGGACAATTGAGATTTTCAATCGATTTTGCGAAAGAGTTGAAAAAGGCAATTGTAATTTTCACAATGGGAGAGTTTACTTCTTAACTACATATTAACTCAAACAGGGAAGCATTTTGGAATAAAATGTCTTAAAAGGTCTAAAAATACATTTATATCAAGCATGGCTAAAAACGCTTTATTACATTATATGCTGTATTACTTATAACAATTATTGGTGAGAGAGTTATATTGTTGTTAAGTGTAAAGTGTAATACATGGAACCCACACAATTGTACGATAAACCTATGCTTTGACGATTGGACAAACGGATCAAATGAAAAGTGGAACCCATCAAACGGTTGCGATATTCGATAGATCAACAAAACGTCGTCGATTTTACATTTTAACGTTCGACTCAAACCACGGAAAAGTCTTCAATGGAGCGCACAGATGGTTTATCTATTTGATGTATTTGAACATTTGTTTATGCACTTATCAATTCCTTATCAACACGGACTAATATTCGTACGATCGGTTGGGATCTATCAAGGATATACTTTCAGCAATCATTATATGGGAGCAAGGCTTATGAAACATCTCGCAACATACTATTTGGATAAAGTGCTTCGTCAACAATACGTTGGAATCAATATTCGTGAAGCGTATCAATAATGGACCAATATATATGCAATGTATATCTTCAAAACGAAATTGGTTATTGGCAAAATCAGGTGGATGAGTTTCGATGTCAATGTCGAGCTACAGGTGATTATATCGATGGGCGAACGAAAGAGGAAGAAAATTTGATCAAGATTAAACGACCAAGATAAGCGTTGATCAAGGTGGTGGAATTTATAATGAAGAACGAAAACAATTTTAAACAGTCTTTGCATGAATCATCATTGCCATACCGTATGTTGTATGTTGAATATTATCATGATATTAAATTGTGTAACATGTTTGATTTGAAGTAAAAAGAAAAAACATAATGGTAGCCGATACCCTGTATTCGGTATAACGCCATCTGATGATTCCCTTGGCAGGTATGAAATATCTTAAAAAGGATTACATGTATGCGAAATAAAATCAGCATGGAGCTCCACTTTAGCGAACATTTTATCAAAACACATACACGATATTATGTGGGTGGAAGTTCACTCCTGATTGGTGACTACAAACGAAATGTACTCGAGACAGTATTTAACGGCGACGAGCATTTTCATCGACCCGACAGTCGTATGGAACACTTCAAAAGTTTCAGCAAAGTAGTGGGGTTCTTAGGCTTGAACAAAGAACCAGGTCATATACTTTGTGTGATTACAGAACAAAATACTGTCATAACAGCATATGTATACTCTCAATCAGTTCATGCGAGGAAGAGAAAGTGAAAATTGAAGCAGTTATATGATTACTGAAGATATTTTATCTATATAGTATTGTGTAAATGTATTTTTCCCAATAAAAACGTAGCGGCAGCCTACAGCCGCCTGATTAGGCCCTTGGTCCGGCCGAAACGTTTTTAGCCACCATATGTATGCATATTATATTAATGATATATTAATGAGACGCCGCCGCTTAGCTGTATCGCTAATTCTGTGTACTGTCTGACACAGTCGTCAAATATCCGCGTTTTGAATATGATCTCGAAGCGAAACACATAGCATGCGGAGTACCATATCACCTCGAAGGCGTTGATTCGACGACTGTGGCTTTCTCGAACCACCCACGTTTCGCTGGCATACAGCAGGCATGTCACGATGGCTGCTCGGAAATTTGGTTCGTTTGCAGTGTAATGTCTCTGCGCAACAGCAGACGTTTATTAAGGCAGGCGAATGCCCTAGATGCGTTTGCAACTGTATTGACGATCTTGGACGGCGTCCCACCTGTACCATTGACCATTGAACCGAAATACGGGAACTCATTCACGACTTCAAGCCGATGACAATCTACTTGCAATGCTGGCTTGCTGCAGCAGTAGAGGATTATCTTGGTCTTTCGCCATTTATATTCAGACCAACCCGGTTAGCAGAAGCGTTGAGCCTCAAAAGAATTGACTGCAGCCTAGCGAAAGAGTTGGATAGCAATGCTATGTCGTCGGCGTGGTCCAAGTCGCGCACATTGAGGCATTCGGTGAGAACAATTCTATCCTCCGGCTTATCAATGTTATTTACGACTTGTCAATCCTCGGCGTACCTGAAAAGCGTTGAAGGCAATATAGATCCTTGCCTTTCACCGGTCTTTATATTAAACGCAGTTTAAGTGCTGTTGTAGCAGTGTATAACAACTTCAGTATTGAGGTACATCGTTCTAACCAACCGAACCAGCTTATCGGAGAGGCCCTCTGCCTGTATAATGGAGAACAGTGATTCGCGGTTGACAAAGTCGAAGGCAACTCGGAACACGACAAATGGAACCAACGTACTGCGCCGGAATTCATTGCTCGTTGCAGTAGCTGCCGAATGTGAAGATTTGGTCCGTAAAGCTGCGGCCAGGGCGAAAGCCGGCCTGGTGCTCGCATTTGAAGTCCTCGCAACAATAGCGGAAACGATTCAGAACCACGATTTACAGGAATTTCAGGGTAATCGGAAGCAACGATATGCGTCGATAGTTTTTACATTGCCTAGAATCGCCTTTCGTGGCACTTCGTCAATACCTGGTGCCTACCCGGTTTGAGCTCTTCAATAGCGTTGGTTATCTCGACGGACGAAGACGGTGCTTCAGGATCTTCTAGTGGCTTTAAATTCAGGAGCTGTTCGAAATGCTCCAATCGTTTTGTTTGATCGTGGATAGTGTTGCCGTTGGAATCACGTAAAGTTTCACTGATTGTGCTAAATCGCTTGGAGATTTCTCGCATCTTGCTGAACAACTTTTGTAATCACCCATATGATTGGCGTGATTGAGTTCGATACACCCGACCCGTAGGCATCAGAATCCTTTTAGGTAGTTGTCAGCATGTCGCCTTAGAATTGTTCTTAGCATGTCGTCATTGGTTACTTTTGCTTGCTGGGCTAGCTTCAAAGAGGTGCCCGACGCCCAGGTAACCTTTTTCTTTGAGAGAAATTTAGCGACGCTTTGAGTTTCCGCCAGCAAGGTGTCATGGGATTCATTCCAGATGTCATCAACGTGTGAATCATGTTTGGTGGTCGAGAGTGCCGTAAAGCGATTAACAAGCATCGGAACTTGTGTCCAGTGTGGACATCAAGAAGGCAAAAACCATCTGGACGTCGCATCTCTTAGCAAACCTCTGGTTTTGAGAAGCTTAAGGCATGCATTCGCTACAAGCATGGCGTGATGCGTCTTAAGTGTGTCACCCCAGTAAGACCGACAGTCATTAACACAGCTACGCTAACGAAGTTGTAGCAGATTAAAGTTGGACTGTATATGATACGAGGCATCAGGTGATTGCCAGGTCTTAAAATGTCGTTATATGTGCTTGAAAGCTTTACAACTTGTGAACAGGTCGGACAACTGGCGAATGTCGAGATCCGTTGTCATTTAAGCTGCTGACAGCGTACCTGTCAAATGTAGATGCGTGTTCGGTCCACGGTTCTACTTGCGCTTTGAAGTCGCCACAGATCATTAGAGGTCATTTTGTGGACACGAACTGAACACTTCAAAAAGACTTTTGTTGAAAGCGTCTTTGATCTATGTAGCGCTGGCTTCAGTTGGAGCGTATGCTGCAACCAGAATTAGCTTCGCCGGTTTACGTGTTAGGCGTATCACCGCCAGCCTGGATCTGACTGGTTCCCACGAAGCACTGCAAATGCAAGCTGAGGCGCAACCACAACGCCCACGACGTAGACGCCTCTTTCTTCCACTGGTCTGCTCTCAGAATAGTACAATTTGTGCGGAATCGGTAGAGGGTAGTTCTAGATTCTGGTGCCCACTGCGGTTTAGAATGTGCGCCGATATACATGTTACATCGATGCCACGTTTGTGTTCAGGAAGTAGCTCACATGCGCCATATTTAAGCAGCGTGCGAATGTTCCAAGAGGATGTTTTCAATGTTCCTTTACAAAAATGATGTTTGGATTGAGGCGCTGGGCCACATTCCACAGTCCCCGCGCACTTAGGTAACTGCGCGTCGTCTGCATAGCACGGCGGATCTAGGTTCGTTAAGAAATTGAGATTTGAACTCATAATGGTCCTGCTTTCCAAATGCCAAAAAAACAGGTTCTCAATGGTTCTTTGCCAAATCTGGCCGTACGGGTACCAGTGTTTCGTAGCCCGTATCTCGCGACAGCTCGTCAACATCTACAACTTTGTTGGCCACGACTTTTTCATGGGACATTATCCCTGGGCACCTGTGGGGCCGAATATGGTTGGTCGAGACTGTCAGAAACAGCGATTTTTCAATTTTCCGAATGTTATTACCTGTTTTGAGCTTATGATGAGTGTCTCTTAGGTTATCAAGCATGCTGGATACGATGGCTTTGCCATCTAGCGTTTAACTCGACTATGTTATAACATTTCATTGGGTTTCGGGGGTTTTACGGTCGACGAAGCCAATATTCGAAATGTAATCCATTTTAATTTGCATGGTATCAAGAATAGTCTATATAGGTATATATTTCGGTATGCTAAATACAATGATTTGGTTATCTAGAGTAGAGCGTAGATTTTCCAAGCCTTTTCATAGAGTTTCAATGGATTTAGGATCAATGTACCCGATTTCCAGAATATAGTCTGTCTTCTGTTATTTGGTTACATATTGCGTACATGCCATCAAGAATTGTCTATATAGCTTTTACCGGTATGCTAAATACGATGGTTTGGTTATCTGGAGGCCCGCACATATACTTGATGTGCTGTCAGTTCCTTAGTATCATGGTTCAATGTGAATATTTTCGTGGTTTATAGGCGCAGATCAAGCAACAAAACATAACTAGCTGTGGCCGTTTAAGTAAAATATAAATGCCTCTAAAACATACCTAGCTGGCCGTGTAAGTAAAATAGTAATACCTCTATAACTAAACGCAAAAAAGTCTTTCGTTAATTTGACCCAAATATTCGGGAAACTTCATCTACGCAGTATGATTGAATAGTAACAATCGCAAAAAAACTATTTCGTTGAAATACGTATCCTAATTGTATTTTTGAAAATTCTTTCAGCAATTATCATCTTTATGCATATATCACCTGTTAAACGCCTGATCAGTTGCGTTAGATAGACAATGACTGTCATAATGCGGCGTAATGTCCCGGACGTTTGGAACCTATGTACCCCACACGGTATCTGGCACAGTCTGGACAACAGGGTATCTTATTCACATTCATGTTTTTCATAAAATTTTCAATTTTGGCTCTGGAGGGGGTTTGAAGAGGTCCTGTCTGTGTGTCTGTCGCACCTGCATCTCGATAACGGTTGGGGGAATTTTGATGCAAGATAGCTCATTCGAACCGCAATGATCGATTTAGGTGCAGTGACAGAGCCAGATTTTTGAATTATTTCCCGTGGGAAAAGTTATGGGGCAAAATGACGTCATTTTGGCCCATTTTTCGGGAAAACCCTCCAGTTTTTGTGACTTTTCTCAATAAGTAAACGAGGTATCCGCAAACTAATAGGCCTATTCCATGTAGCTTTACCAATGATATATAACAAGTTTTTCAACTACTTCCAAATCTGGAGTCTATAAGCTTATAGTTGGCGCCAAATTTCATATTTGGTGAAAAGTCGTGGGAAATGCACCTAAGTGTGTGTTTTTTGTTGCTTTTAGTGTCTTATATGGGGTTTTCTGGGCTAACAATCTCATCCCGAGTGTCAAAAATATTGTGTGGCAAATATTTTTCACCCTTCTGCTTCATACTTGGTATGAAAAAATGAGATTATTCTCAAGTGTCGGTTTGAATACTTTAACGTTCTTTTCACGGTCAATTTAGGGATTTATTGAATTATTAAATTGTTAGTTGATTGTTTTTGTACTCGTTGTATGATGTTTTGTCTACCGCATACGTTGTCTATCAAAAGAGGCGGGCGTAACTGTGACTCATCACTCACGGTTTATATAATGCTGCACCTGCGTACTGTGTGTAGGCTTTGTTTGTGTGTGCTTTCTACAACAGACTTCGGGAGATTGTTCTCACCACTCGAATTCTAGCTCGCAAGCGAGCTTCCTAGTTTACGGTATGCGTGTTAAACTTACTGTCTATACGATAGGATTGCGACTACTGAGTATCAAAAGTTCCAAACAGTGGGGACACTATAATTTGAACGCTGCATAAAAACAATCATACTAGTTATCATTCTTAAAAATACAAATAATGTCCGTACTCGATACTTTAAAAATATTTTTATAGAATATTTGATATATGAGTTCAAACATAAAGGTACAGCTATGCAATTTGAGAGACTTTAAAATCCACAAAGCAAACGATCAGCTCCTAATATTGGTTTAAAAACTTTAGAAATTTCTGTTCTAAACCTATTTTATTATACGTGTAAGACGTATTCCTTACAGCGTCGCATCGCAATTCATTAGTATTGGCTCAAGCACACATATATAATGCGGGATTCGCGTTATAGTGTCCCCAACAGTTGGAACTTTTGTCCCGCTGTAGTGTAGACTATACCGTAATGACGGTGACAGTGACACCCACACCATATAACAAAATATGAGGGTGTCGGGCACACCCATAGATATCTCATTTTGGCAATGTAGTATTTCGGTGTTTTATGCTTGCCAATGCGGTGTTTCTAGGGTATCCTGTAGGCCCTATGTAAAATGACCCCCGGGTGGCGGAAACCCTCAGCAAAACGAAAAAGCAACGACGGTTCATTGACACCGTCTGAAATAAGCCAAACTATTAGCTAGCTTTGTTTGAAATTTATTTGAAACTTTATTTAAAAACACAGGGGTGTCTAAGACACCCTGTAGTCTAGGGTGTGTCTTCCACTGTGTGGGGTACATAAGTTCCAAGTGATGGGGACATTATAACGTGAATCCCGCATAATTATAATTATTTAGCTATTTTAGGAAATCTTCAAATTTATTACGGAATATAAGCCAGATACTACAACGCTCGATACTGAACTGAAACCGTTTCTACCAGAGTTTATCGCTGCAGTTGGTGACATTGACGCTTTTATAAAAGTTCCAAGACCAGATGATAACGAGGATACACTAGGTGAGTAAAAGTTTATTCCTGTTTCTATTCGTGTTTGGTCCTGGTCGGCTTAATTTTAATTAGTAAGCATCCTGAGCAAATTTTTCAAACTAAGCTTAAACACATAAAATTTTTTGTGCAACTGTGCACCAAATTAAGGTTTTTTAGACTCAATTTTGACTTACATCATGTTTAGAGAGAAATATCGTAAATACATGTTACAAAATTATACAGCAGGTTTCATGTCAATTTTAATTTGGAAAATATTTGCGAATTTATAGTTATGGATAGAAAATTTAGCTGTTTGGACCGCCCAGTGGTCCGGACCGGTCCGAACTTGGAGCAGTCCAGACCGACATATGTGAAATGCGGTCCGGGCCGCCCAGTCCAGACTGAGCCGCGAACATCACTATTTGTAATGTGATCTGACTAAACTAGGAAAACTCGTCTTGGTCATGAGAATACCAACACCATCTAGCTGTGCACACAGGAACATTCGATTCAGGCACAAGTATAACTCTAAAAGTCATAAAGTTAGACACTGCCTGAATTTAAAACCATATGTATAGTGGAATTTAGCATATAACGAATATTTTAACTCATTAATAGAGATGATACATGTTGCGCCAGCACAAAACACTAATAACTAGATTTCGAGAGAATGGCAACAAAACTTGCTTTACGTATTTATTATGCGGGATTTATTTGCATACATAACGGGCTGCCAGAAATTGACCACTAGCATCATTGGGTTTCAAATAGTTCTTTACTCCGTGTTAAGCGATTGTTGTAAACAGTGTATAGGCAGCGATGGAAGCTTATCTAATAATGATATAGGCGTGTCTGTAGACAGTGTCCAGAAACAAGAACAAGTATATACACATCACCCCAAAACTTATTAGAATGCTTATGAAACATGTTATATTATAATATGCATTCAACATTTACCTTTGACAAACTTAACAATTTCCTTTCGATGGCGCGGATTATAAATTTGAATGGTTACAAGACTCCAGGGAAGCGGTTTCTAAAGGACTAGATATAGTATTAGTATAAATTGTCGTTTAGAGCTACTACAGCTGATAGCGCAACACAACCACACTAAAAGTAACATCGGTGTCATACATTGATAAAAAGCTAAATTTTTTGACTGCGCGGCTTTGAACAGTCCAGCAAAGCCATACCATATAAAATTGCATAGCTCCTACATACTTTTCTGATATTTGCAACACAAAACGATTGCAACATGATTGGTGCTGTACTTAAGTCAAATTTTGCAAACTAAACGGCATAAATATGTGGGAGTCAAGTTACTATTTCGTATTTCAAAATAATATAATTTGCTTTCAAAATGTTAATTGATAAAATAGCTTGTCTTCGGGAAAAGACAAGATAAAAACGCGGACTTAAATATTAGATATATCTGGTGCGCGGAGACAGTAAACATATCACGCCATGCGCATAACAAGCATAAAATTACAAAAAAAACCCGAACTGAAAAGTATTAGAAATAATATATTGACCTCCTTTTCTGTCAGTGTGGAATTTCATAAAGTACAACGTTGTAACAATATCACAGTACCTGGTGAATTTAATGGTATGCTTGTAACAAATCGTATTTATAATCAAGGGTCTAAGTACGCACATGGTATACATCCCCATCCTGAGTTAAAAAATAGTGTATGGTAAATTTGATAGCTTGCTAGCAAATATTTTATAATCAGGTGCGCAGAATTTCATTTGCAAAATTTAAATGTTTGTTTCTATGTCTAACTAATAAAAAACCAAAAGTGTTTATGTTTAAATTCTGCTATTTTTACTGAATTATGACTTAAGCTAAAATTGGTGTTACGACAGGAAGTTTTAGTTTTAAGGCCAAATTTTTCTACACGTAATGTAAAATATAGCAAATCTTTTGTATTATGAAAGGTTTAACAATCCTTGACGAGCCAAGCATTCATCAGTCAGACAGTACCGTAGTTGGGCTCAAGCTACGAAACTTTGCAAAAGGGAAGTTACCGCTGGGAACAGTGGTTAAAATGGTCCCACGCGCTGACCGTCGACCCGACGAAATCGATAAATGGATAAAGTCGATCAACGAATTGCACCGATCAAAACCAGCAACCACGGTTCATTATTCAAAACCAATGCCAGATATCGATAATTTAATGCAGGTAAGCTGACGAACTCTGTTTCTATAGAGGTAGTAAAATAAAAAATAGTTAAAACAGGCTATTCAGGCACGCTATTCAAAAGCGGGCGAAGTATTCTAAAGTGGCAGGGCATAGGGTGCAATTGCAAGCCGAACACCTTACGCAGCCATCGGTTAAAAACGCTGAACATAGCCGCGAACAAGCACGGGCTCATTGAATAGATTGCTAGTCTAAGTTGCAAGATTTTTTTGCGAAATAAGAAAAAGGTATTAAAATCATTTTTGATCATATCAAAACTGTAAGTAGTTAAATTATTTAACGTACTCCGAAAACTAGCCAAATTATCTGGACATCGAGCAGGAATTGATCATTGGTTGTTTGGGATTATCGAACGTCAAAAGGACCGTTTCCTCTTATTTCCAGTTTCTAATCGCAGTGGTGATACTCTCATAAATATAATATGTCGGCGCATTTTGCCAAATACAATCATTATCCCGGATCAAAATGGTATTATCTCACTGTGATACCAAACATTCCCGGGAATCCTACGTTTATCTTACCATTAATCATTCTGATCGCAGTCCTCAACTTCGATTTCGACGGTGGCTCATTCTGTATCCTTTCCCGGTACACACTAGCAGTATAGAAGGATTGTGGTCACGTTTGAAGTATATACATTGGCCGGGGTCGCTGTAGCGTAAGGCGTGGAATGTCATTTCGTCGATTCTTGAATGAGTTTACCTGGCGCCATCATTTTCACGGCCGGCTTTTGGGGCTGTTTTGCGGGGAATCCGGAGAAGGCCTCGATATTATCGTTAGAAAGTATGTTAACTCAGTACTTTGTCTGTATAGTTTGTTATCGCTTTGTTACAAATGATATTTTTTGGAAGAAAATTTTCTTCAAGAAATAATTTTTTTCGCTATAACTATCAGGAGATTATTTTTTACCTCTTCAAGAAATAATTTTTTTTCGCTATAACTATCAGGAGATTATTTTTTTACGAAAACGTGTGCAGAGAAATTTCAGCGGAATCTCATAACTGTTCAGGGAGTTATGAGTTTTTCCTCTGTGCGATAGTTTGACACTTCGAGGTGTTAAAGAGAGTAGCCGGGGTGTTGGGGAGGAGCCACTGGGGAGGAAGGTCATTCAGGGGGTGTTGAAGAAAGTTGACGCGCTCCCACCGAGGACCTCCTTCATTTTTGCCAATTTAGCCCCCCTTCCGAAACCCTGCTTCGGCACGCACAATATATAACAATATATAATTATATATGTTTGTTATAGGAGTGGCCAGCTGAGCTGGAGTCGTTGCTGCGCGATGCAGAACTGCCCGGTGCTGATACGGATATGCCGTTGGAAACCTACGTTGATCTCATTTGTTCAATCACCGATATTCCCGTTTATCGATCTCGTATTCAATCGCTTCATGCGCTGTTTTCACTATTTATTGAGTTTAAAAATTCACAGCACTTCAAGCAACATATTGCCGGAGTCGTCTTATCGGAGCCGGGCATTGATTCAGTTGAAATGGACGATGCAACTGCTGGCAGTCAGCACAGTGAATCCACTACGAACAGATTGATTCTTTAACCCTTTCCCACATATAGTCTCATATGTGTAACAACGTATATTGCGCCGCGATGCACTAAACGAAATTTTCAGCGTGGGCTTGCACGCGTCTTGTTATTCGCTCAAACTGAGGTTGCTTATAAACCGAGCAACAGCTCGTAAATAGCGTAGTAGCTAACGCACAAGGCTCTCACCAAAAGGATATAGATTCAGTCCGACGCCTGGGAAAGATTTTTCAACATTATACAAAATACACAATTCATGCGGGAAGGGATGGAACAAAATTAAGACTATAGCATATTACCCTTTCCCGCAAATAGTCACACCTGTGAGGCAGTGCATGTTGCGCTAATGGAGTTTGTCGTGCGTTTTTGTTCGCTCGCATTATGAGGTTCGTTAAGGAACCGAGGAACAACTCCTAAATAGGTTAGCGGCTACCGTACATGGCTCCCATCAAAACTACATAGGTTCAATCCGCCACCGCGGCAAGTTTGCTCAACGTTGTACTAAACACACAATATTTCATGCCGGAAAGGGTTACAGGTTACACACGTTACAGATGATAATAAGGCAACACTTTATTCATAGTTCTCCATAGATTACCTACCTCAGCTAAGGATGGGGCAGGTACGAAGCCAAATTTACCTCTAAGGCATCGCATATTGTCACAAGCTGCGCTCATTTAACCTATTGTTTCGTGCCGAATGACTTTAAAATTTGCGCTGGCAACACCACTTCCATTAGAATAAATCCGCTAAACGACTATCAACTTCTAAGCACGAAACAAGTTTGTAATATTTTAGGCCTAAATAAGGGTCTTACCGTTTCGCACCGCACACCGCGTTTGACGAAAATGGTCCCACAGATTTTTCGCTCCGTAGCCTGCGTATGGCGAAAAAGGAACGCACTGATTCAATATTTTTAAGATGCCAATAAAACTCCCTTTGATCATTTGTGCAGGTTTTAAAAAACTGCAATTATGTCTTATGGAATCCTATGTCGCGTTGTGTACGTTTACACGCGCGCTAGTGACTCACTGTGAGATTCCTAAAGCACCCCAGCAGCACCTTCCAGATAGCTCATTGGTTTGCGTACGCCGTTCTCCTGCAGTTTAAAACAAAATTTTGCAACTTGGAGAGTAGTCAAAATATTTTTTCATAATTTCGTTTTAAAATTTGCAATGTTCATTCACCGTTGAATAATGATACTCTAAACATCAACCACCAAATTGTAAATATACTTATATCTTTACGTGCTCGAATAAAAGAATATCACAAAATGAAAACATTTATTGTTAAATCAAAATAAAGTATGAAGCATGAATTATCAATCTTTATTGCAGATAAACTTTGACGCTATAAACATGTGATTTTATAATCTAGAACACCAGCAGTGATATGCAGCACCGTGACTGAAAAACTGATAATCGAAGCTCATAACCGTCAAATTCACTGGGTTTGTAATACTGTAAACATGGCCCATGTCACCTTTAGGGGCCGGGCGGTATACCGTTAGAAAAAAAGACAGTTTAGAGCGGGGGGTTCTTAGACTCAGGCTTAGTACATGGCTGATATAGAAACCATAGCTAAAGTTAAGAATAAGGCTTAGCATATCGAGAACGGCATAGCATGAATTTCATTTCCTGTCAATCATAATGATGTACGGTCCACATTGGCCGTAAACATTGTGGACGTTGGCTTCTTTCTTAATTCAGAAATTCAACTGTCAGGCCGACAAAACCTAATTTTCCATTCATCGTGTATGAAGACCGTACATCATTATTTTTACTCAAAGTTTAGTGCGTAGCATGTACCTTTTTACAGCCATTACAAAGCTAATAAATAAAAGCTGTTGCACAGCCTTGCTATTGTAGAAAGAAAGTTTTGAAGTTATAAAGGCAGAAGTGATAGAAAGGTACTGTAAGGACAACCAACATTATCACTTCTGTGTTAGGGCACAAACACAAAATAATGTAAAATAGTAAATGACAATTTACTGTAGCGTGGGATACTTAACTGTGGGCATGTGCGAAATATGAACTAACGTGCGCAAAATGGCGTGGAAATTCAGTGTATCAAATTTACAGACCCAGAAGAATATAAACTACAGTGCAGTCGAATTTCAATAAACTACAGGTTTCCGTATCGCCAAGATGGTAAATTCTGAGTAATGTACCTATACGCAATGATGCGCACAGCTACTTAAGCATTAAGCACCGAATATCAGCCATTTTGCCTGAATAGTTGAGTATATATCATATTACTGTGCTCACAATATGCAAGTACAAGATTGCATTAGTATTCAAAATTAGACCAAAAACACCCATATAGCTCGAGCGATTGCTGCTGCGCAGCTGCTCAATAGCAACACACCGCACATAGCTATATACATAGAGCTTTGCTTCCTTATAAATGAGACTAATAGCACCTATATAGCTCCTGCGGTTGATGACAAGCTGTGCAGGTGACCTCAATAGCAACGCGCCTACATAGTTATATACAGTTTTCTGTTCTGAACAAAATCCGTGCAAGCACGGCTGCATCGCCTTATGCGCGACTAAACTCAAAATGACGCCGCCTATCATCCTATTTTTACAATTGCCATATTTTTTGTAACACACGATTCTTTGTGATTGCATAATGTGGTAAAACCATTTTTAAGAACAGCAGTAATGCGTCATTCACAGAGAAGTGTGCACAAATTGCACACCGTAAGCTATTGCAACAACCATGTTGTAAGAAAACAATCTTGTCCTTGCAATATGATACTGCAAACATAGCAAAATCAATAGCACAAGCTAAAATATTGCTGCGACAATAACATTGGCTTTTATTGCAAGCTCAATAGCAGAAGCAAAAATATTGCCGCTACAATAAATTTGGCTTGTGTTGCACAACCGCAGAACGGGGGAGTTATTGCTGCGTCAACAGCAGCTAGTTTGTTATTCTAGCAATATAATGCTCGCTTGAGTTTGACAATGGTGCCCACTCCAGTCTGATATTGGTGCCACCCTCTAGTTTGATATTGGTGCCCCTTTTTAGTTTGTTCTCTGTGTCCCCTACAGTTTGACATTGGTGCCTCCTCCAGTTTGATATTGGTGCCCCCTCCAGTATGTTAGTATAGTATCTAGCTTATGTATATTCATCCACTGCCAAAATTTAAGCCGTACACTTCCTATCAATCGGAAATTACGGTAACGAAAGTAATACATACCCAAAATGGATATTTTTGTTTTCGAGATTTTGTGGTTATCTATTCGAAGCATAAGCTTCAGTTCTTATTCTAGCAAGCTAAACCGCCTGTGCATTGACAAATTGGAGAAGAATAAGCTTTTTCACAACAAACCTCAAGTTGTTGGCCAAACGGAGTAAAATTGGATGTATTTCAATTAAATTTACTCTAAATAAGTTCCACGATGCAAATTACGTTTACTTTAGAATGCATACGCAGTTAACCATAGTCCGCTGTAACATTGAACATGATTTTGTGATAAGCTTCAGACATAGGAAACGTATACTCGACACAGAGCTTTTACATTGTACAAATGATCTTAGCGACGTTAACTAGTCAAATAGAACGTTACAAATTCTTAACACTCTAATTTATGACGACCATTTCGCTTCCGGAAGAAAAATTTTCTTGATTGATTTCACAATACGGTACCGACAATCCTATCGTTGTTTGTATTGTGTTTAATACACTTGTAATAAATCTTTGATGCAATGTCCTATTGTGCGCAACAGACATAGATAGCACAGCGCTTGAAGCACGTGTCTATAATAAGGATAGCGCAATAATTATTGTTAATTATACATAGCACCGTCACGTTATCATATATTTCGAGCAATATAATGAAGTCGAAGCCAATCTATTGAATGAAATGATAAAGTCAAACAGAAGAAGCAATAAAAGATATTTTATTGGCTCGGTAGAGAACTGAGTTATAGACAGCTCTAACTGTCGTTTGCGATATGAACAACTTCAAATAATCAGAAAATTACTGCTCATCGCAACTAAATGCGTCACTGGGCTGGTTGGATGGCAACGTTTTACTTTTTCATAGGGAAGAAACATTTGCATGTGTACAGAGCTACGCCTTAGCGAAGTGAGTGGAAATGATACAAATCCCCCAACAATTAGCGAATATACCCACCTCCTGGTACATCATACCTCCCATATCCCTCCCCCCCCCCGACACCCAACGCCGAAATCCTCCAGAAAATTTTAGCAAAATAAGGTACAAATTGGCAAAATCGGGAAAAACTGGCAAAAATGGTTGTCCTAGGAAAGATAGAAAGACGTCGTTACCGTGGACTAATGGAGAGGCACCACTATCAAGCTAGAGAGGGCACCAGTAACAAACTGGACGCGGGCATGAATATCACACCGGAGGGGTGCACCAATATCAAACTAGAGGAGTACCAATATTAAACTGGAGGGGTGCACCAATATATAACTAGAGGGGCACCAATATCAAACTGGAAGGAAGCACCATTGTCAAACTGAAGAGGGGCCCCAATATCAACCTCGAGGGTAACACCAATATAAAACTGGAGGGGGCCAATATCAAGTTGTGGGGAGCACTATTATCAAACACAAGCGAGCACAATATTATTGCTACAATACCAACTAGCTGCTTTTAACACAGCAATAACTCGACCGTTCTGCGGCTGTGCAACACAAGTCAATATTATTGGTGCGGTAATGTTTGTGCTTCTGCTACTGAGGGGGAAATAAAAGCCAACGTTATTATAGCAGCAATATTTAGCTTGTCCTATTGATTACTCTATTTTTGCAACAACATAATGCCTTGACAATATTTTCTTACAACCTTGTCACTGCAATAGCATTCGGTGTGCAATTCGTGCACGCACTTCTCTGTGAATGATGCATAAGGTGGTTTGAAATGGGTTATTTTTGGTTAGCAGATTCATTAGTGAAATCCACAAATTGTTGAAAACACAATTTCATGAGTTTTAAATTCGTACGTTTTGTTCGTGAACAATGTTACAGGGAGACATCGCTCGACACATGTGGTGCAATAACTCAGCGATATAAACTATTTCAAACATGTTGTTCAACATTTGAAGTCAGGAATTTTTAAACTTGTTCGTGAACGCAAACGTATAAAAATATAATTTGTTTGCGAACACAAACGTATATTCTTAAGCAAATGTTCGCGAACACAATCGTAGTTTTTAAATAAATTTATTCTCGTAGATTATTTTGTCATAGAGAAATACGCAAGAGACATCAAGCATGTATGATTAAAATAACCAAGCATCAAATGTTAGCGAACATTTTGCTTTTTTAAATAAAAATTACGTTGGAGATAATGACTTATTCATCGTGCTCGCGCTGTGTTTGAATCTACAATTATAGTGATGGGTGAAATTCTGCGCGAACAAGTTCTGTTATATATCATATTCGAATATGATTCCAGGTTAATAATTTAATGATTGTGCACATTTGTTGAAAATTTAAAATATGGAAATTGTTTGTTCGCCAATACTTGAACATTTACAGAAAATTTAACTCGTTTTGTGAACAAAAATTTGTTCAATTTCATTTGAGATGGCAATGTTCTCGAATACTGAAAACTAAAAATTTTAACAACGTTCGCGTTTGGCGAACAAAACGAATCCTGAATTAGTCAATGTTCTAATTAGCAGTGAGCCGTTTTCTGCTCACAAGAAATCGCCAAAAGTGTTTCGAGACAGTTAGTAATTTCTGGCAGTTGGATTCCACTTTGTCCAATTTTGGTTAACGAAAAACCGTGCCAAATCTCCTGTATGTTCTGTAACACTTGTTTTCGATTCTACATCGGCTTTGACAAAATAGGATGACCGACGGGGTCATGTTAAGTTTAGTCGCGCATTAGTCGATAAGGAGATGTGACCAATTTAGTATCTTCGGTCCCCATGGACGTATCTATAAACCCATCCTGATGCTACCCTGCCTAAGGTGAATAACAATGCACTGCACGTAGATTCATAGAGGTTTGCTGTAAAATGAACCAAACCGCGGTCGAGTCGCTTTAAATTGTTAAGTAGATATGGCCAATTTAGGGTTTTGGGATCCCAAGGGACCATTTAAAAACACATTTTGGTCCAACCCTGCTGGTGGGTGATATCAATAGCAGCGTACAGTAGGTAGCTATTTAAAGCTTTGCACTCTGATCAGAATTAGCCCAACCGCAGCCGAATTTCTCCTGCGCTTGAGGCGATATGACCAATTTTGTGTTTTCGGGGATCCAAAGGACGCATTTGAAGATCCATTTTGATCCCAGTATAGAGCGTCCTCATATTAGCCAAACTTTTTGAACGAAATGCGCCCAACGGTGACCTCATCACACCGTGTTTATCGAGATATGAGTCATACGTGTTTTGATGGGACCCGTAAGGACCTTACGCATAGGCGGAAGGAGTGGGAATCGGATGTTGCGACCAATTAAAGGGCACAAATAGAAATTTTGGAATCTGCTAACATTCGATTCGATTTGGAATCACAACCTAATCTGCTATCAGAAGTTTAGTTATGCGTGTGACCCCAAAAAAACACACACAGAAGCTGCCAAATTTCACAATCCTGATCAATGAGAATTCTCTGTTGACATTCGAATTCAATAATGAAAAAGAATTTTATAGAAATATGAAATGGCGGCACTATAATATTTTAGGTCAAACATTAAGCCGCAGCACTTTAATGGTCTCCGCGACCCTTGCACAGACGAGTTACCGCAAACAACCGGGGTTATTTTAGGCCCTCCCAGATAGGGGTCAGTAAACGGAAAAATTTACTGACCCCTAAGGGGTCAGTAGCAAGGGGTCATTTCGGAAAACTAGGGGTCATGACCCCTTAAGGGGTCAGTAATTTTATAAAAATTAATACATTTTTCTTTCAGGTGTCCCAACATACCTCTGTGGCGCTGGTTTTTTTTCAGTTTTTTGCCATAATATATAGTATACATGCATATTTTAGGTTTGGTGACCAAATAATTGATCGTTTCGCCTACGATATGCGTCTATATGAGTTAGAAATTTTCTAGTGACCCCTTAAGGGGTCAATTTTTTGAAAAAAACGTAAATTTTAAGGGGTCGTTTTTGCGAAAAAGTAGGGGTGGGTGTCTAGGGGGGAGCTCGCCGGGAGGGGGGGAAGCCGATCCTTGGGGTCGCCCCCCCCCTTCCCCCCCTCTAAAATAACCCCGGAACAAACTACTCCAGTTTGCTGTCACATAGAAAAATCTTTGCATCAATTAAAAATTTACCACGAACAAAGACAAATCACAATGTATATACTTATAATCACTGTTGTACATCTAGTTAATAATTAATCATGTTGTTTTCTGGACCTAGATTTGCACTTTTTCAGATCTGCCAACGCCTAAAATACTAATATGCTAAGTAAAGCATTAATAGGATTGACCAAAATCAAAATCTGTAATACTGAATTAAAATTTATTTTAAAAAAGTAAATGAGTACTCGAAATAGATGATTTCCAATATAAATATACAAAATGACCTACTGATTTCGCCGCTTCAGTGAACACCTAAGTTTTTTGAAAAATATGAGGCCATTTTGGGCAAACCAAACGTTTACTAAGATTCAATACATTTCATACAATCTACAAAAATGGGTATTTAATACTCGAAATGCGTATCTGTGAATAAATTTAAGACGATCCCACCAGCCATACTATTTTGTAATAACACATATCGAATTGCTCACCAATGTTGGGTCATTTCACGCTACGATGTCCTTTTGTCCCAGAAAAAAATGACAAATAACTTTTTGGCCCCGATTATCTTCATTTTTACTCCCTATGACCAAAAGCGTCAAGGATTCCGAATTTGAGGTCGTTATAGTAAATTTTTTAACTGTTCTGATGCTATAGCTTCCCAACTACAACCTCTGATGGCCAGCCTATCAGACGTAAGGCATGCCCCAGGTTGAATCTAGCCTCCATTTTGTGATTATATATCTCGTGCAGTCTATCGGCGCGGCCAAAATGAGGCTTGGCCGATCAAAAATTCTAGAAGCAACACTCAGCTGTCTTTTTCACATCATCCACTCTACATTATTTCATCCAAAAATAGTGTGGTCGGGGGAGGGGGTAATTTTTTTACGTTCAAAACCACTCAAAAATTCTAGAAGCAATACTCAACTGTCTTTTTCACATCATCCACTTTACATTATTTCATCCAAAAATAACATGGTACATGCATACCAATCGCCAGTGTACCTGCCTGGTAACGTAATCTGGGGGTAAATTCAAAATTAAAAAAAAACTTGCGCCATATGTGGCTGAAATATAGTGCCACAATGTAATATGAACTAAACCCGCGAAATTTCATCGAAATACCGTCACATGGCCGATTATTCAAAATTTTGGTAGTGGTCGGGGGGGGGGTAAAAAGCTTGAGATCGAAAGGTCGGCCGTGAGATAGAGCTTAGATCGT
Organism: Trileptium ribeirensis; assembly: GCA_030248225.1. Taxonomy (NCBI): domain Eukaryota; kingdom Metazoa; phylum Nematoda; class Enoplea; order Enoplida; family Thoracostomopsidae; genus Trileptium; species Trileptium ribeirensis. The sequence goes on from JASANE010009920.1 coordinate 32,413, forward strand.
TTCACCATTCTCTTCCTCATGGAAATGAACCATAACAGATAAATTAATATAGTTGTAATCACTCCGCCATACCCCAAACTAGCAATGGTTGGGGGTAATCAAATGTGCTACAATCGATCTTTTAACCCTGGCGCCGGGGTAAGTAACAAGAAGCCCCTGGGTTAATATTTTTTCAAAAGGTACCCAGGGTATAGGTATGATCTATGAATAACGTTTATGTTCCGTGCATAAGTAACGAGTGATGACCAAAAACAAAGAATTTGGTCGGGAGGAGGGGGGTAAAAATGGGGTTCATTCCGTGTCGGCCGCTCCCACTCTCCAGGGTTTGTGTAGATTTGAAATTTGTTTAACTAAAAACATAGTGTAGACCTGACTAATTCTGCAAAAAAAATTAAGGCCATAATTTCTAACATTGAGCAACACCATTACCCGGAAAAAAACAGGTCGTAAAATTAGTCATTATGTGGATGTTCAACCCCTTATGGCGGGGGTGAGGCCAAAAATTTTTATTGTTTAAAATAGCTAAGTAATGAGGCTTCCTAGCGTAAATAACATTTTTGCCAGTTTCCTGCCTGTTTCTGTGCTACAGACCAAAATATCCGCTTTTACCACCACCCGACCAAAAGGACATCACAGCGTGCAATGACACTGTTGCGAATTTCCTTAATGGCTATCAAGTTTGCATAACATTATTTAATGTTCACAAGCAAATTAATTGTAGCAGCAACGTCGCAAGCAAATCCATTGTATAGTTATGTAAGCTCTTTCGTGTCCGCGAGTGAAGCTTGCTAACTGAAATTCGACAAGTTTTCGTTCTCAAAATTTTCGGTAATTTTAACCGAATTTTCGCAAAATGGCTAGATTTCAGTCGCAGAGCAGTATGTTCGCAAATAACTTTTTTTGCTAGATTTCAATCGATCAAAAAGTGTTCTGTGACAATATTTATACAAAATTACTAAATATTATGGTTGGTACAGCGGAAGGAAAATTCGACGGTCGGCCATTGCCGACAAGCCTAGCTTGGTTGCGGCAGCCGGCTTTCTAAGCCTAAGTAGTTAACCTGTGAATTGACTACGCTGATTTCACAACCATTCTATTAAACCGTAAAAACGGCTCGAATAGAATATACAAGATGGATAAGTGTTCATGCAGTCATAAGATTACACTTTTGGAAATAATCTGTAGTGTATTATTATGCAGCAAGCACACGTTTTAGAAACATATAAAACGGACTTGCAGGTAGGAATGCGTCATACGTGGGCGCTTGAATTTGCTATCATTATATATCATATGTCAATATGCAAATACGGTATCCTAGAATAATATCTCGTTTACGCTAACTCCGTAAAATTTAGAGTACGCCAGGTACCTATGGTTGTTATTGGCGTCGTCCTAAAATTTAAGCTGTTTTTAAAGTTGCCTGGCATAGATTATTTTTGTTGTTGCTTTGTAATACGAAGTGTGGCGTTAAGAGCATTGCGGTTTTACAAGTAACCGTATAGTGGATGAATGCAATTTCGTGCATAGTCAGCGCGGTAAAATATAGATTTAAAAATATCATATAAAATTAATCTTGGGAGGTCGTCCAGCTGTACTATTGATTGCCGGTCGTTTTTACCACGTTACGAGGTTACCGCACAGCCGGCCGAAAAATTTTACGGCCTGCCGGCGAACAAAAAATCCGGCCGGTGCCCAAGACAATGTTAGCGGAGTGCGGTTATGACAGGAAATTAATTACTGAGCACATAAACCAAAGCTGGAGCAAACGATGTGGAAAATTTTAACCAGAATTCCTGCTCGGGTATGGTTTTTGTCTTCACCAGACCCACAAATGAAGATAATTTTTACCGGAACCGGAATTACGGCTATTGCCTGATATATTACAGGTTTCTTTATAAGACCAGATTTCAGTTCTCGCTTTCTTTTATCTACGATAATGTATGTTATAACGATAAAGTACGTATACATCAGGTTACAGTACTTCCATAATGTAATGCACTGGTCATATATATTATACAATATCATATTTGCGAATACTTCGAGCATATTTTTTATTACAAAGAACTACTGATATTTTGGTGAAGGGTGTAGCATCTTTAGCTTAAGCATGTTAGGTGTTTAGGCATCTCGCGGTGCGTTTTGCGATGTCTCACCTGTATTTCATGGAAGAGAGTTTCCCTGCCCCCTGAGTTTCATGGGGGAATCACCCATCCTGTATTTCGGTGGGAGGGCAATCTGTTCCCTTTGTTTTCGAGGGTATACAATTTGTCCCCCTTGATTTCGAGGAGACAATTTGTCCTTCTTGATTTCGAGAGGGCAATTTGTCCCCCCTTGATTTCGAGGGGCGACCGTTTGTCCTCCTCCTTGATTTCGAGGGGGACAATCTGTAACCCCTCGATTTCAAAATTTGACCCCCACTGATTTTGTGGGAGGAGACACTGTCCATGCCGTCTATCGTGTGGTTTTAAGGCACACGAAATACAGGGGACATTCTCCCCATGAAATGCGTAGATAGGTGAATTGTCCATCATGAAATACAGAGGACATCGCGAAACGGACTGCGACATGCCTAAAGGTCAACTTACATGCATAAGCTGAATAACGTCATACTCTTCAGCATACGAAATTATCGTATTTTTTAACGAATATTTTGCGATCATTTATAAACTAACGTTAGCGCAAACGAGTGTTGTAACGATCGTTTATACAGGAACGTTGTTAGGTTCGTTTTTGCCCAGTTATTTCTGTCCATGACTGTGTACAATTTAACTACATTAAGAACTCACCTGATAGTAACCGGTATGAAAGCCACTCATATACCAAGACATTAGCATCGTCGTAAGGGCTTCCTCTTCATCTGGCGATTCGCCAGCCAACGCAACAGGTGGTGGAGGTGGCGGAGCGATACGAGGAATCTAAACATACTTCTTGTAAAAAAACTTAAAATAGTAAATATTGGACGCGTTAGGTGTAAGCTAAAAAGCGAAGTAAAATATTATGGTACAAGTAAAACCTTGAATGATTATAAAATTTGTCCCATGCTGCTATTATTTCTAATATTGGCTGTAGCTCTACACAAATTCTGCTACGAATCAAATGTCCAGTTAGATATAGTAGTAATAGTAAGAGTACAATAAATGACAGTAGTTGAGTTTTTGGTAGTAAACACAGACCCATCACTAAATTTTGTAAACCTACAATCGACAGTGCGTCAAGTTCGAAGTATAAATACATAAGTAATAATTGTCTCCAACCTAAACATAGTATTCAAGTGATTAACGTTATTTTTACACAAAGAATATAATATTCGGTCATTGCATGATGTGGCATATATAAAATGTTGATTGATAGACCGAATCGAAGTGAAGCTTACGGCAGCAAACGAGCGTATGCACCAAAGTCCATAACGGAGTGCAGGATTGTTGCTATGTACCACAAACATCTGTTGAGTATTTGTCAATGCTCTTCCGGACTCAACTGCGGCTTGTCAATTAGATTAGCCAATAACTCAAACTGCGTACTTTCGATGTCGCCCTACATTTGGTTAACGCTTAATGAACTCGAATTCGTCAAGATTGGTTTAGCCGGTGAAATGTCTTTGTCATGCCACTTCAATAATTTTTATTGCAACCTTTTTACGACTCTGGATCGTATTAGTTGGCGTAGAAATTTTTACTTGCGGCCCCAGTAGGGGTTCACTTATATCATGGCTAAAACCTATTGCTCGTAAGGCACCCATTCGCTGACCAAGGTTTAATCAGCCAGTTACCATACCAAACACAGCCTTAAATTAGGTGTCGTTCTTTGTACCCCGAAAAAAATTAGACTGGTTAGGCCTATCGGTTACGAATTATGTGTTTGGATGGGTACTCACAGGATTGTTGTTGCTTATGTCTTCGATAAAGCTAATATACAGTTGCGGCTAAAAATAATGGCAATCGTAAACAATCGCAATTTAATTTAATCGAAATTTTACAATTTTTAAACTTATCTAATTGTGCGAAAATCGAAAACGATAGAAATTTCGTTTAATGGAAATCGATCGATTATTTTGGACTTATTTCTGGTCCTGACTGTATTTGTTTGTCGATGTAAAATTTGTAAAGCGAGCCTAAGCATGCACTGATAAATTAGCAGAAAAAGATATAAAAATGATATTACTAAAACACTAAGCATTGGTTAGACCTAGAAAATTCGACAGTTTCCAGAAACACATAACTCGGTCAACTTAACCAATAGTTATTTATTTTGAAAAATATGTAACTACTAAAAAGAACCGAGCGATCGCGATTATAAAACTGGTTGTTCAGACAACAATTTTTTTATTTATTTAAAACACCAAGAAGAATATGGCCTCTTTTCGCCAGCCTCTACGTTCGAATTCCTTGTTAGAGAACACCCTCCCCATATATTTTCTCCACTTGTGAAGATTCCGGTGATAAATAAATCATATAGACAGACTACAATAACATACATGGGTAGATGATGACTGAGAGTTTTGAGCAAGGAACTTGTCTTCAAGATCTCGGCACGACCCATCTTCCGAACCCGAATAGCGTTTTGCATTGTTAGATGTGGAAAGTTTACCGTATTCTTTGGTAATTTCAGTGCTATTGTTGCTATCACTATTTTCAGCATGGTCGTATGAATGACCATCTGGCAGTTCTCTTCTGAAAGATTTATATTTTAGTGAGTGTGTAAAATCGAATGAATCACAACATTTTTTGATAGTCGATGCTATTTAAAGTCGATTTTATTAAAAAAATATATTGACTCTTATTTCTTCAGACTGCTTGCATATACCACTTTGTTGAACTATTAGTCTAAACATCCGTAGCTGAACAAATGCTAATCTCCCAAAACATTACACTGAACATTGTATAAATTTTTTGCCTAGTCTGTCCACAGTGTGGTGAGAGACCCCAGTTTTAAAAACACCTATGTTCGGCGTCCCATAGGCACGAGCTCCATGTTATACTAAATTCATTATTTAGAAATTGCCCTAATTTTGGGTTTTCTGTATACTGTGTTTTTAAAATTAATTAAAACGGAGTGTGCGAATCGAGCGGAGTTTCCACTTAGGTTGCTAGGGGAAAATCGTGAAATTTTTTGCCTGAAGTTGTCATTCATAAGTCATTTTCGCATAGATTTGACAAATTCCTTGTTCGATTCGATAGCAAAAATGAGGGCGATGTGAACTTTAGTTGAATACAAACAGCTCCGGCCCTCTCTTTCGGGTCAAAATGACAAAAACAGGTTTTATGGGTTCTTTACAAATTCTGGCCATACGGGTACAAGTCTTTCACAGTCCATATCTCGTCACACAGGCTTTGCATCGAAAAAATCGAGACTACCTGATGAGATACAGAATCAGCTCATGAAGTTCTACAACTTTGATGACTACGACTTATTGTGGGACAACCCCCTGGAACACTGTGGGCTCAAATATGGTTCATCGAACATTTTCCAGAAATAGCGATTTTTCAAATTTCGTCGTGATATTGCTTGTTGCTATAAATTACAATGAGTGATTATTAGGTTATCAAGCAAGATGGATACGATGGTTTTGCTATGTATATTTTTTTGGGGTTTCAAGGGTTTTTTGGTCGGCGAACACAATTTCCAAAATGTAGCGCGTTTCCATTTGTCTGATAATATATTGCGTGTAGGACATCAAGAATGGTCTATATAGGTATTTCTTAAGGCTGGATACAATGATTTTGTTATCTATTGTCCGCGGCGCATATTTCATGGCTTTAGCATAAATGAACCCGATTTACAAAATATAGGCTCTCTTCAGTTGTTTGGTTACGCACTGCGCACAAGTCACCAAGAAACGTCTATATATATATTTTCATGTAGGCTGAATAAGATGGTTTGGTTATCTAGAGCCGGTACGAGTATCTCATGCCTTTTCAGACGTTTTCATTGGGTTTTGGGTTAGTTAACTCAATTTCCAGAAAATAGTCGACCTTGAATAGTTTGGTACATGGCATGAAAAATAGTCTATGTATAGAGGTTTTTCGGTATGCTAAATACAATTATTCGGTTATCTAGGGCCCACCGTGCATATTTCATGACTTTTCATATGTTTAAGGTCAATGAACCCGATTTCCAGAATATAGTCTGTCTTTAGTTGTTTGGTTTCGTATTGGTTACGAAAAATTGTCTATACTGGTTTTTTGGTAAGCTGGATATGGCGGTTTGGATATCTAGAGACCAGCACAAATACTGATGCGTTGTCAATTATATTCAATGCGTTTATTGCCGACGACGTATTATGGCTTTATATTTTCTAGAAAGCAGATATTTATGTGCGTTAGTTACCGATTTAATATTATCAAAGATCGCTGTAAAACTTTTCTTACTTTAAATCACACTGTATATACTACCAAATTGTTATTCCATTTTGGTCTAGGTATTTAGTTACTACCGGTTGCTACAAAACGCAAATTTATTAGAGAATAGTCCATATAATTAACAACTCAAACTCGAAACCGAAAACAAAACTCCACCTTAAATGTTGTAGGCGTTGCTTTTCACTATTTCCATAGTCGACATACTCAACGATACATGATTGCATTTTCCTATTGATCGCAGTTATTTCAGCCAAATACCACTCCCCGTCTTCCGTGTACTGAGCATAGCACTGATTACCGACTTTCCATACATTTGCATCGTGTGTCTAAAACCTGGTAGACGACAAATTAATTCAGGAAAATGTATTAACCCCGCGATAAACAATATCGGTTTCACCTTTAATCCGTTGCTTTTTAGGAGCTCGCATTTCATAAATAATCCGAACGTAGTCATAAGAAACGCTTGTTGTATAGTAACCTAACTGAAATCGAAAGCACATAAGAAATAGCGGTTTTGCTTCGGGTTCCGGTAAACACAAAACACCGGCAAATCAATATCAAGTACTGGAAAGCTACTCATAACAAATTTTTGTGATTTATAATTTGTTTACAATCGGTGTAGTAATGCTTACCAGAATTTATGTAACATATATATATATATATATATATATATATATATATATATATATATATATATATATATATATATATATATATATATATATATATAATGCGAGAACTCCTGCCCACGAAGATGGATAAAATTCGTTTTAATTTTGGGGTGGCGAACCCAATCGGGTTTGACTATCTCCGATTTAAAACGAGTCGATTTAGATCGTCTTATTCAGGTAAACTCATGTCGTTTTAAACCGTGTGATCCCGAATGACTTTGACCCAAATTAATTTGGCCCGAAAAATATTTCAATTCGGCCTGTTTGTGTGTTTTAAAAAATGGTTTGTTTTAAACTTTCATCGAGAAAACAGGTTAAAGCTAGTGTTACAAATTTAACCCATTTCAAGAGTAAAATGCAAACTAGGAACTATGTTCGATAGCTTACTACAAGTCCGATTTGAAAAGCCATTTTTGACGCCAAATTTAATTGGGCCAACCTCATTCGGGATCCAGATTCAAAAAATTTTCCTTAGCAATCCGGTTTAAATTAGGAAAAACTAAACCCGGTCGGGTTCACATCCCAAATTAAAACGACATTTCATTTTAACAATCTTCGCAGACACATGTTGCGGTAGGTCCTGCATAAGGTAATGCAACTGTAATTTCATAAGCAGGTGTGTTGTATATTTTAACTATTAGGTTTCTCGAACTAGATATTTTACATACAAATTCGACAGATTTCCAGATAAAAAATCTTGTTTTGAATCGTAGTGAAACTACGGTAGTCATGGACAGCATTGAACTGGTTCCCTATCGCCGAGACAGTTTCGGGCAACAATTTTTACGCGAAATTACAAAGCGGAATTGCTGACAGGCGGAACTTAATTTTGCTAATTCCTTAATATCGACCGTAATGAACGATACTGTAGTAGTTTCCGTTTCATATGCATCTACAAAATCGCACGATATACACATGGAGATTATAATGTTACCTTCGTGAATAAATGTTTCGTTCGCTACATTATCTAATCATGAGAGCCCTAATTTGTAACCCAGATAATGTGCAACAGGTCATTTCTACGCACCAAAATTCTTGCTTAAATACATTTGTATTTGGAAACTGCAGTAAACCAGTTACTTATGAACTAACTAGAGAATCCAGAGATACGCATCGAGAATAGTTATCAATTATTCCATTGAAATGCTATGTAATCTATGGGTAAGTGCATGACCGTTTCCTCGGTAGTCAACATCAACAAAAAATGCGATTGTATACTTAATACTATTTTGCAGTATTCATTGAATAACACTGATTTAACAAAAAATAGTGGTACAGCATCATTGAAATCTTGTGAAAACGCCAACTGTAAACATTAGTGGCAGTCAAGTATACCCAGTCACAGCCTCATAGCCAAGTATTTTTCTCTGTTACTGTGATATCTGGTTATTCCACAAATCGTAATCATGCACAACATTTATTACTTAATCGATAGCGTCAAATGTTCACAGTAAGCTGCCGTAGAAGATTGATAATTAACCATACCACTGTGTATTAATAATTTCACGAAAACCTCTATGAAACAGAAACGGTTGTTTTCACTGAAATTTTGTCTTCTTTCAACAAGATATACTTTAACTAGAATATACGGATTATGTACGCGAAGTTTATACCATAAATGCTTTTACATACTGAGAAACTATAGGCCAACAAAACTACATCCAACCATTCCGAAGTCATGGTTGACGATGGTTTTATCCTGAAAACTTACTTTACTTCCTCCACAAGGCTATCGGAACAAAATCTAGAAAGACACTATGCCGTATTTGAGCACTTACAATGTAAAATTTTTTTTTCACAAATTTAGTCCTTTTATTACACAGTTATATGTACTACTAACAAAATTTTTTATGAAATTTAGATAATCATTTTGTCTGAAAATCCCGGAAACATAAGCAAAATTGTATATAACTGTAAATTCGAAACCTGAAAGATAAAAATGCATCAACCGCCAACAGGTTACTAATCTATTATAGTTATTCACGATGCTTATAAGGCAAAAAACCAAAAATAGAGCACATCACTTTGTTTCACGATCCAGTTACTAACCGTGTTCGATGCTGTGGCTATTTTCATTCTATAATAAGCAACCCGCGTGGTACTCAAAGCTAAATGAGGAGCATAGGCTACCCACGTGCCTTTCTAAAACGACATCGATTAATACGTACGGGACCGTCAATGTCGCAAATATTTGATTAAAGGGAGAGATCTTAATAGGGCCCAGCACGGCAACAATCGACTACACCGTCAAGCACGGTGATCCATACGAACATTGCTGAATATCATAGTTGTACACTCCTTTTATCATGGTCTGTTATAGAGGAGCACCATTTCTAAATGCCAATACAATGGTTTTCGCTGATGGTATTAATAATGTATGCACAATGTCCGAAGTCCCAGGGGCGCTTTTGGCCTTTAAGGGTTTAACCAAGTATCAGGGGAGGGTCGTGTCACTTCCCAGGGGCGGTCGGCCGAGAAGGGTACCCATCGCCTCACCTCCTATGTGCATCTAGGGAATTAACATTAAGAGGTGATATCTTATCATATAAACCTACAGCCATATGTTCAAATAATCAAACATAGTACTATCAGAGAAAAAAAACATGTATTGTTAAATAAGAACGACAATTAAAAGCTAGGTTTCACTAAATTGTTTTAGGCATAAGCGTCCAAGGTCCGTCGGTACAGGACGTACATGGTGCCGGTGGGGTAGGTCCGCGCGGGGGGGTGGTGGTAAGTCAGAAGGGAATGTAAATTTCTGAAAACCCGTTATTTGCCCCAATTTCGCTAAATTTTTTTAAATGTTTGCGGGGAGTGACTGTGACATTGGGGGAGCGCAACGTCAGAGGCATAAGATAGAGATACCAGATACCTAGTTATCTAAAAAGCACCCAAATGGAAAGATTAACAAGCATTTTTAACACGCGCGACATTTCACGCAAAAATTGAATGAACATCTTATAGCCGCTGAAGGTTTAGCTCTTTTTATGCAAATAAGGTAAAAATGTAACTAATTATATATCTACACATATACTACCATCTTCGTCTTCGCTTCAGGCGATTGTGCTATGAAGAACTTAGTAACGTATCTCCTTAATTTTTATTGGCTTATTGACATACTGCAAACTTTCAAAAATAGTACATCAATTTACCTTTTTATCATTACGTTCACGACGATTTCTGCGCTTACGTTTTACATCATTCTCACTACGATCCGTAATCCCATTCTGTCCGCATGAATCGCCGGCTATATTTTGGCCGGCTTTCACTTTTTCCTAAAATTAGATAAATATAACCAATACACACGTTTTAAGTCGCATGACGTTGACTATAAACCATAAACATGGTAACGATATACAAATAACGGAACATATCTATTTTATCTACAGAGCCATTTATCTTCAACAATTATTTGATAATTTTTGATCAAAACAATAGGAACAAAACACAATTACTGCAACAATTTCTACAAAATACAAAGTCGTCCCTTAGCATATGATTTACTGCAATCTAAGCAGTACACACTGCCACAATCTATATAAACCCTTTCACATTTGAAAGTTTTGACAAATACTCAATCTGGAATTAAGTGCTTTATATTGTGAATGACAAAGTTTTGCCAACAGTGTATGATGGCTTTTTGAGAAGAGTATGGTACTTTTTGCCAGCAGCATATAATTCCTTCAAACATGACGCGATCCATTTTGACATTACCTCCATCAGTGCTGGTCTCACCCCCGTTCAGTTTTCAAGGGTCGTCATACATAATACACAAAAATTTGTTCCGACCCTCCCTTGTTTCTGGTGTCGTTCCCGTAAAACTAAAGGGGTCAAGAAAAAATTTGTTTTTTAAACGCACCCCCCACAGTAAAACGGGGAAGGGAGAGGCGCCACAAATTTTTGACCATGGCACTATGACTATGGTTTAACTAAAACCCAAGAGGTAACGGTAAAGTCGAAATTGATCGCGTCATGTTCGACGCGTTTATACGGTGATGGCGAGAAGTGTCATACTCTTCTCAAGAAGCCATTATAAACTTTCGACTTTGTGCAAATGAATTTTAATTTATCAACAAAACCCATTATCTTTCAGACATTATTACTGGTGACCTTGTGTATATATAGTTAACTACGCCAAATAACATAAGTTTCATGAAATCAGTGTTTCAACAAACGTTAGAAAAAAATTAACATCTGAGATCTCACTGTAACAAATGAACTACACACCGGAAAGTGTGTATCCAGAAGTAGACAGAATCACGCAAGCTATCTGTATACCTGACTGTCACAGTAAATGAATTTGTAATTGTTATAAAAAGCGCGCGCACGTACGTATACGTAGACTGCCAACACACTCTCGCCATAAGAGTAAAATATAATAAGCTTCATGAAATCATTGTTTCAACAAACGTTAGAAAAATTTACATCTGAGACCTCACTGTAACATATGAACTGCACACCCGAAAGCGTCTAGCCAGAATCACGCAAGACGCAAGCTATCTATATACCTGAATTGAGTTTGAATTATTATAAAACGCTTACGTACGTAGACTGCCGACACACTCTGATCATAAGCTTTTATCAACTCCGAATCGTCAATTTGTTCGTTATCCTAAAATTAATTTTTGCATGATTATCACAAGTTAGACGCAAGGTAAACTTAAGGTGTACATATCTACATAAGAATTGCATCAGTCGGTGAAATACCTGTGTACTACCCTAGGAACATTGGGGGGGCATCTGTTATGGCAGCACTACTGCAACAATTTTAAAGATAGGACCACCGACCAGATCAAAGCATCTGCTAATGAAATCCCGATGACTTTTTGCTATCACACCGCGCTGTCAAGCTACGCCCCGAAATGTGAAAAAAGTTGCAAACACCCCAAAACTTTAAACGTCATGCGTAAGGCATAGAGATTTTTGGCTCAATGTGTGGCAGCGCTACAGATATAAATACTGGGCCCATATCGTCAAATTTCTTAAATTTTCAGCGTAAAAATCTAGCTAAAAGCATGATGGCAGCCCAGTGTCGATCACGCAGTTTTCAGGGAAATCAAAAAACCAAAATCGCAAAATCTTCACAAATGGTGCACATATACACGAAATCCTGTAAAGATGACAAAAAATAAAAAAGTACGTCCCGAACGGGGTGAACCAAAAACACCCGCCAGAATTGTTTAGCTAAACCTCTACGTCCGACTTGAAAAAAACACGAATTTTCTCTTAATGTGTAGAAGAAAAATGAAAATAAATTGTGGTTTCTTTTCGTTTCAATCACAAACTGCCTTGTCGGCGATTTATGGTTTCTTTCCGAATTACCACGATAATTTGTATCTGTATATACATTATACATCACTTTATATACATCGTCACGTCCTTTTTACTGTATTTTAACGAAATCCATATGACCTACGATGCGTAACGAATTTTGAAATTCATTCTAAGTATTAGCAATTTACAGTCGCTGGATATGAAGATACCCAGATAAAAAATGACATATGAAATAAATATGTTGAAAGTTAACTCGTTTTGAATATCCTAAATGGACGGCCCAGATTAAAACCAATCTCGACTCAATGGCTCCTATAATATACGGCAGTACACACGTTATAGTATTTAACTTAAAAGAAAAAAACAAAAGCATACATACAAAAACAAAAACGCAGAATACGGTATATTGCAACAGTAAACTTACTTCTTTTGAGTATAAAACGTATCCAATTTCAGGATTTGCCATTACGAATCCAGATGTTATATTTATCACTTGACTTAAAGTTAAATAAATATATAATTCTTATGTTTAAACATAATATAGGATATGGATATATGACCAATTTAGTGTGTTCCAAATCCCAAAGGCTAATTAAAACCCATCTTGAACCAACCTTGACTGGCAGGCAAGGTTAATAGCAATGTACCATACATAGCAATGTATAGCGATTCGGCTAATATTAGGCTTATTTTGATCAGAATGCAAAGCTCTATATAGCTATATTCACCGTTTTGCTATTTATCTCACCTGTCGTGCAGGGTTAGGTTAAGATGGGTTGTAAATGGGCCCTTGGGACCTCGAAAACACCAAATTGGTCATATCTCCTCAAGCACTGGAGTGATTCGGCTAATATGGAATTCATTTTGTTCAGAAAGCAAGGCTCTAAATAGCTATATATATATATACGGTGCTTTGCTATTGACCACACCTGTCGAGCAGGGTTGGGTTAAGATAAGTTGTAGATGGGCCCTTGGGACCCCGAAAACACCAAACTGGCTATATCTCGTCAACCACTGGACCGATTAATATTGGGCTCATTTTGATCAGAAAGCAAGGCTCTAAATAGCTATATACGCTGCGTTGCTATAGACCTCACCTGCCGAGCAGAGTTGCCTTAAGATGGGTTGTAAATGGTGTTTGATATACACTGAAAGTTCACTTTTTTGGTCATGAGGCAAGTACCTAGTTAGTTTAGTACCACAGTACACTGGGTTTTGTTAGCGAGATGCATATAAATTAGAAAAAATTTACAAAGTTAAAAATTTTAAGAGGCCTCGGCACTTACAATGGGCAATTTAACAGTATTGCTAAGGTCGTAATCGAACACGTTGACGTCGCGAGATACCATTTCAAACACTACTAGATGGCTGACTTCAAATATTTGTAGGTCGTCTTCGTAACCTCATTGGAACTTACAATAGTACAGAGTCACGAGATCGAAATTTCTGATCCTAATCTATGTAACATTACACGGTTTAATCCAAAATGCTTAAAAACCATCTTATTACACACAAACGTGTTTTCCGATTACAGCCCAGTGGCAGCACAACAACGTTGAAGATGCTTACATCAACCCGCGATAAAGACGATCTAATTTTTGTGGAAATTATTCCACATGTTCAGGGTCACTACGTTCCCGTCTCCTACGTATATACTAAACGAAACCAAGAGCAACCACAT
>JASANE010009921.1:0-100291 GCA_030248225.1 Trileptium ribeirensis
CTAGGGTTTCCACACACTACCGCACTAAGTTATTTATTTTTCTTTTCCATGATCTTACTTATTGTATAACAGAACGCACTGCTAGAATCCTTGTGCCAGGAAACAATCACTATATATAATAATGGCTGAGTCTACGACGGACAGAATATGCTTGCTCCGTTTATTTTAGCATTTTTCCCGTTCGCTGACAACCTGATTATTGCAACAAATCATTGGCACATCGTTCATATTATGACGAGGTTTATTAACATAGAGGGGTTTTACGTTATAATGTTAGAAATGGCAGGTTAGAGCAGTGTTCGGGAGAGGCAGCTCCGCGAATTGGACTTAGGCTTAGTGTTGTCTCACATATTAGTATTTTAGCTCAGGGTAAGTCTAAGACTTAGCATATCGAGAACGACATGGCCTGCATACGATACAAAAACCCGTAGTTCTAGGTTCGCAGTCATTATTTTACGGATTAACATTTCGTATTTACCGGCCGCGTTTACAGATAGGTGTTTTATAAATCATGATTCTCGTCCGCTAGCCTTTATACCATAGACGCTCGAGGTCCGAAGTCCAAGAGAGCGCAGCGGGCGGTAACGGGAGGCCTTTGCCCTCCAAGTGGGGTCAGTCGGGCAAGGGCAGTGCAGAGCTTTCAATGTTTCGGCGTCTGCGGCGCCGTCAGAGGTGTTCAAAAGCATATACTTACTTTCAATTTTCATTTAAAATACACCTATTTATTCAAATTTGTTCAAAGTGGTTAGGGGTTAGCTTTAGCTTAAAGTTTACACTCTGGAATCCATTATAGTTGCCGCGCTATTACTGTATCATAGCCTATGAAATGACATGCCTAAAACATTGCTGCAATCACTGCTAGTTTAAAAACGAAATTCTAGTTTCCGGTTTGAAGATTGTTTTCTAGTGACACCCAATCATTACTGATGTGCTGATTTGTTTCTGAAAAATTATTCTGCTATAAACGACACGATAGAATCGACAAACTTTTTGCGTTCAAGTTCAAACCCAGTTGTTATGCTATTGTTATTTACATGCAACCATGTCGTTAATGTGGCTCATACTTGTAAAGGTGAAAAACGAAATTATTTTGACCAAATTCGTTTATATTTAAATTAAAATAAAATATCAAAAAATTTTTTAACGGTTTAATTTATGTCTATGTTTAATACAGGTGTAAATAAGAAATGAAGTGAATGAAACCTGCATCTGATTATAGATATCTACTACAATGTAAAAATCGGCTAAAATCGACTTAATCCATAGCTGTGTTGGCTCATTTAAAGGCACAGAGCCAAAATAGTTGGACAGTAGGTTCCACATATCGATAACTGTTAGGAAAAGTAGTGCTTAAGTGTATTACAGCTAAGTCTAGACTTTAATAGATTCGTACAATAGTCACGTATGTCAGAATTTTGAAACAGTCGTAACCATAGGTAACTTCTCGATTGAAGCACTTACAGACCATGACTAGGCCGTATTTCAGTCGTCGTAATTAAAGATGTTCAAGCTTGAAGTCCGCTAGCCTCACGGTTTAAGAAATTTCTATAATCACAACTCGTGTAGTTTCGTAATATTTGCTGTGTGTGAATTATATTTTTCCTGGAGCCATTTCTGGTTTTGCAGTCTAAAAATTCTTCTATAAACAACAGTATATTTTGAATTATCAAGCGCATTCATGCAAATAGAGTGTGAATCATTGCTAGATCGTTTATGAAATGAATTATCCATGAGAACAACGTAAATATTGTGTTTCTATTGAACACTATGACAGAAATTTTTGTAATATAATTTTATAATGCATTTACTGCTTAACTTCCAAACCACCTGGCACTGCTACCGATCTTTTTCTACTTTTAATATAAATTGGTTGTTCGATTTTTACGGTGTATGTTATAACGTTTGTGCAGCATGGTTGATTTGCATTAACAGGTACTTTCAAAACATTTAAATCTAGTTTATGCGGCATTTACGCTATAAAATCCCACAAATGCACAAGTTATCCCACCAATACTCAGCATCATACTATTAATGATATACTAAGGAGGATAAATCACCAATTTTAATGCTATTTTATATGGTGTCCTTGACACCATCACTGTTTTAATACTTTTTGAACACCGTCAATTTTTTATAAACTTCTGAGAAAGCCGGAATTAATTTGAACAATTTTATGACGTCTTGTAAGAATAGCAGCCGATGCGTTCTAAACATTGCCGTCCCGCACGTTGTCGAGACCACAATTTTTCCTCTTCTTTAATACTCTCTCGTTGTATGGGGTGGCAAATACCATTGACATTGATGGCATCTCATACATCATACATCAACATGGTTTATCTGTTACCTACGTGGTTGCACGGTAGTTTTTACAATGTCAGGCTACACAAACTTTAAAAGATTATTCCACACTGTAAAAAGGTTGTGACCAGTATGAGTTTTCAGCAATCAAATTTATTGGGCCCGGATAGGAGAAATGCAGTCTAACATAAGACAACTGTTAATTTTAACTCTATATGGACCCATGTCTGTTATAACAACCTTAAACTCGCAAAATTTAGATGTATACTTGAGGTATACGTTCAACAACAACGATTGACAATAACGATTATACCCACCCAATTTGTTCAACCGATTGTACGAACTGGGGTCCTAAGCTCACGGTTGAACTCTTTAAATAATCTTTTGTATCCATATTTGTAGAGACCCGAGTAAACCTAATCCTCAAATCTCTGTAACCCCTTCCATTTTAATATAATTGTTGGTAACCAAGATAAGTTGTTGAAAATATAAAATTCGCTTCCTAGACTAAAAAAGTTAATTTTTGCGTTAGAGAACCTGTTTTTATGAAATTTTTCAGAATCCCTAACTCATAACAAATTATAATTTTAAAACAAATTTAGCTCAAATAGACATGCGCGCGCCTATGTAGCCCTCGTACATAAGGCGTCCAAGGGCAACAGTCAAATCTAATATATTTTAAAATATGTGTATAACACACAAAAATTATTTTTACACTCTCCCAAAATCTAATTTTTTAATAAAATTTATGAATTCCGTTACTTAACACTGAAATTACTTGAGGTGATATCTGGCAAAACACCTTAGGGAGTAGACCAAGCTCCAACAAATTTGCCATTGAGTATCTCTAACATGACCTATGCATATTGGAGAAAAAATCCCATTTTGACACTGGCATTCCCAACGGCCAAACTTTCATGCAGTTTCATATCAATATGCTGTCGAAATTTGCGTTTCAAAATAACTCCACGGATTTAACATCTTTAGAAATGTAGATTACAAAAAACTTTAGGGTAATTTGCTACTGTTTTATCTGTCACTTATGTATGTACTGTTTACTATTGGTTATAGGATAGTACATGGTTGTAGTGGAAGATGGGGGAGTGTTCCTCTGAATCCGTCGGACGCCCTCCATCGTCCTTGGCGCGTTTAGCAACCTCCTGATAGCTCACCCAACTGACCTCTCTCTCGCAGTGTGGTGGGAATGATTGAAATATGTTTCTATTGTCGCAACTATAAGTTGTTTACACATGTTTCCTACTTATATTTGTGTATCTACGTATATAGGACTTGGGCTTGCAGGTACCAATTCTGTCCTGGCTACCTGACACTGCTGGGTTCTTAAACTGCACAATTATTTTCACAATATCATGAAACCTAATTGCGATATTTGTGGTGTATAAAATTGTAAATCGTAACATCTGTTGAACAACACAATGTTTTCCAATAGGCATGAGAGACTGGTTAACGGACCGCGTTCCAGAGGAGCTATCGTTATATTAAATCTATGGTAATAAGATGAGTCTGTTAATACGTAGTGTCGTTTTTAACGGTTCCTGTGATATATAAGTCTGAAATTGTTTAAATTGATTATGCCAAATACTTTTACACAAAATGCATTCTTTAATCATTAATACATTATCTATAAATTTATAATCATACACGTTCATAAGTGTAAAATTGTACCATCCCCAAACGTCTGGATTGCGCCCTTCCCAGGAGGTGCCGTAGGCATCGAACCAATAAACTCTTGCGCGGCGCCGAAAGTGCTGAACCCCTCTTGCCCCCGCCTTGACCCCCTGGGAGGCCGAATACACCCAGGGAACCGGCTACCCCTCCCCCATGACTTCGGAACTTGAGGATGTGTGTTATATACTACTATTAATGCTTGTTTATACAAATTATATACAGATATATTCACAAATATCTGCCTGCTGTGAGCTGAATGTAGTCTATGTCAAAACATCTATGAAATATTAAATATTTCTTTCGCTCATTATTTGAATTAAATCTCGCAATCAAAATCTCTTATATACGTTTCATACGCTGGTTGACTGCGCGTAAATAATTTTACGAATACATCGTAATGATTAAGGATAAAAACGATAGTTGACTACTTGTGGGCTGCAATAAAATATATCACAAATTGCTGATCTGTATCCGTTTGAAAGCGTTTCTAATTTTAGCCAGATTATAATGCGAGTTCGGTAGACTTAAGAGGACAAATAGCGCACATTGCATTATGCGTGGCTTTAATATTGCCGTCTGTTGATAAATGCAATTACGTACGGGCAAATACAAATAGTTGCGGAGACTACGGTACAATGCATCTTTTAAGGATCTGTTAATGTTACCAACTGCGGTAAAATATAATGTAACGGATAATTTGTTTTAAAACTGAATTTGAATTTGCTTTAAAACTGAATTTGAATTTGCGTTGACTTGTATTAAAACACATGTCAAATTTAGTTGTTTTGTTAAAGTTTGGAAACTGGCTTGCGATATATATATGTTTTTGAGTACTTTTCCAAATAACTTTTGGAGACGGCATATGTTTGGTGGCTGTTATAACGGTTAGTGTTTAACAAATCTTGTATGGTAGTGGTATTTGTATTAAAACCTATATTTCGGTACACGTAGCGAACTTTACCTTTAATTACTAAAAACCTGTTCCAAAATTTGACATGAATAAACATATGCATCTTACATGTTACATCGTAGCATTGTTACCTTGCATTCTTCTTATTACACGGTTACAACATGCACTGCTGATTCGAGATTAAACGAGGGTGAAAAAATAATGAAGCTTTAGCGATTTGATGTTTACAATCATTTGTTAGCATGGTCATCAGATAGTTCTACTGATAAATCATAATGCTACATATAATAAATGTAGAACCTGGACTCTAGGCTCTAGAGTAGAACAGCACAGAGTCTCCCATGAGGTCTGAAGAACAGAAGTAGAAACCAGAATTTCATAGTGTCTGCAAGCGCTGGGACTAGCGAGTCATGACAATGTGCGATCGTCTCTTAAAAGTTGTTTACAAAACAACTTACATTGGTTATAGCAATTGATGTATAGTACTGTGGTCTCCAAATGCAAAAAAAGCCAATATACATCGTCTTGGCCAGTAAAAGCTTTAAAAGAAATTATATTTTGTTCATATAGCAGTTTGTATATGTTCTCGCTCGCGAATTTTTATTATTTAAAGCCTGAAAGCACACCCTAGCTTGACATCGGATGAGCCGAACCGAATCAAGACGGACACAGTGCATAAAGAGCCACCAAAACCTGGTTATCCTGCCTTATCGATAGTCTAACCGAGCTTGACATGGCGCAAAAAGAGTCCTATAGAACCAGAGTTTTGTATATCTGGCCTTTTGTCACTTATTTAGTACAGTACATATTCCGATTACCAATCTATTATGATCCATGCATGCTCATAAGGGTAGGGCTTCCCTCTGAGGCGTCGGCCCATACATCCCGGCGTAGAACACACGCGCCGCAACCTCACCCCATCTCCCGATTCCGGGTTAAATTTAGTGTGAAAAAATATCGAAGCTTTGGTTACTTGATGTTTGACAACCATTTGTTAGCAGTATTATCAGATAGCTTTACTGATAAATCTAAAATGCAACATATATTACATGGAGACTTTCGGCACTTCGCGCGGCGCTACAGCGGAAATGCGCCGACTGCCATGATTTCTGAAGAACCTGGACACAACTAGACCTCAAGATTTGTGTACGAGAGAAGATCCTAGCGCGTTTGCCAGATTCGGGTTTGCCTCTTAAAAGATGTTTTATACAGGAAACATGACTACAACACGCGATAGCGATGTATAGTACAATGGTCTTCAAAAGCAGAAATAGTCGATATTACATCGCCTTCGTTCTTAAAGCTAAAAGCGTGTGAAATGCAATTATAGATTGTTTATTTGGCGCATTGTATATGTTTTTTTATTTCGTTTACTTTTATTTGTTGGAGCCTGAGAGCCGATGCTTGATTGACCTCGGAAGAGCAGAACCGAACCGAACGCGGTACATAAAAGCCACTAAACTCTGGTGAACCTGCTTACATCGATAGTGCAACCGTGCTTGACTTGCTTCAAGAAGAGCCGAATGGACTAAACGCTTTATCATAGGTGTCGATGAGGGGATTCAGTTATCTCCTAAAGGTCGGACCCTCAAGACATACTTATTCTCCCTGAAGGCTCCCCATATTTTTTGGCACGCGGAAACTTGTAGCAAAAATTAGCGAAAATTGTGGTAAAATTGGTCGAGTTAGGTCCACCCACTACCTATGAAGAGCTTCCTTTCCTTCCTAAGACCCCCACTGGCTCTTTACCAACACCTCCTAAGCCGACAGAACTTCGACAACTATGCTTTACATATCTGACATTTTCTTCCTTTTATAATATGAAAATACAGTACATATTCTAATTACCAATGTAATATTCAGTACATGCTTATAAAGGGTAGGGGTTATCACCCTGAGGCATCGAACCCCCCTCCCGCCCCGACGAAGCCACAGACTTGAAACACATAGGCGCCGTACCCCTTCCCCTCTACCGCCTCCCCCCGAGGGCCACGGACTTAGAGCATGAATGATTAAAGTTTTAAACACTTTAATTAAACTCACAGTCGCGGTACTGAAAAATAACTAGCTACCGCCACGGAAGCTGACAAGCCATGACACAATTTACTTAACATACATTTCTTCTGTGCTGTACTGTGGAAATAAAACAGCGTATCTTTCCTTTTTTACGTTATTCATACAATATAACAAATAAACACATTATGTCGACAATCGCTCGCCTATTGTATTCATGAAAGAATGTGTTGGTGTAACAAGACTCCATAAATAAATCAATATTTATTCACAGCCGTGTTGTCAAAAGTTTCCTTAATTTAACCTGCCTGTCGTCCAGTAAATCTTGACGCCTGCGATAAAGTAACAGAAATAAATTATCAACAAGGACTATTTCCGAAACTTATCAAACTGAAGCATATCTCCAAAGGAAGTTAAGATAAGGGTAAACCATGGTGTCTGGAGTGGAGTACGAAGCCTTTAGAAAGGAGGTAGCCTATTGAATGTCTGCTTCAGCATGTACGAAACTCTATAACATAGTAACTGCAGCAATAACGTGTCATTTACCAAAGCAATTCATGCCATCATGTTGGTACCACCACTTTCATGATGCAATTGTATTCATCCTATGGAACAACCCGGTGACCTACAGGATAATTCTAGCCCTATACGTACAAATGGATAGAAATGTAAAACTTGACGGTTTTCTTTCTTAAAATTTAAAAATTTTTCCACCTTGAGAGCCGAAAAGACTAGCAACATATCCTTTTGATTCTGTACCATGAAACCATTTGATTAGCTGCTAAACAATCTTACGAGTTCATAGTTATAGAAACTAATTGCAACATTATGAAGAAGCTGGCACTTCATCTGGATCCGGGTGTAAACATTCCTGTGTATAGAATCAGCGGTACAAAAGTAGTCATTTTCAGTGTGTCAATCCATCACCTAACGCAATTGATTGCTAACTCTCACATTTAAAATGCACATCTATTCATTTGAAAGCTGGGGTTTAGGGGCTATCTACTCTCCCATGAGACCTAGGACCCTACCCAAGCCCTCGTCTACCCCTCTGAGTGAGAGTACGCTCTACACTACCCTCATTGGTGCTCCGCGTCACCCATCCCTCCGCGCAGAACATTTTAACGGAAATTGGGAAAATGGGGTTACATCGGTAAGAATGGGTCGTCGTCGGGGGGAGGAGGGAAGGATGGGGGTGGATCGTCTAGTTTCAGCACCCGCTTGGAGGACCTCGCCAGCCGACGCTGGCTACCTTCCCTGAGACCTCAAAACGTCAGCATATATGAATTACCAACGTGGTCATAATCTATCCGTTATGCGTGGTCGAAGAGCGTAGCGAAATATGGCCGATGTACATGTAAAAGACATTCTGTACTATACATGTATATGTTATGACAGCGTATTTTTTATTTGTGTCAGAGCATGCAATCACACACCGGAAAAATGCGTCTGTGCAAATAATGTTAGAGTATGTGAAACAAGGTAAAACGTGGTCTGTTTGCTTTGCACACAGTCGCTTATGAATTGTCAAATTCATAAAAGAAAGAAATGTCAAAAATTGTATTTCGGTCTTGATAAAATAAAGAGTGCCAAATCAGACTCTAACCTTAACAGCGAAAAATTCAGAATCGATTCTTCGATATTTGGTGGAGATAAAAGAAACGTTTTTCAAATATGCATAGTGAAACATAACTAACCGCATTTTCAGACGTCAACGTGTATAAAGCAGAATTTTTGTCAGATTTCACTCTACTATTAAAGACTATTTCCACACACTAAATAGTAATGCATCATTTATTTTAAGATGTGTGCGGCAGCTCCGGATTTTGTCACAGTCTGCCGCGGCTCTAAAGCCATGCTTGGCTAGCCGCGATTAGCCGGTGTGACATTTTTGAGCCGAGCCAGACACTACAAATATATTAATTAATAATAAAGCGAGGCTGATAAATTGTCATAAGGGCCGGAATCGGCTCAAAAAGCCGTTATGGCAATAAGGGAAAATCGCGAAAAGACGGAAATTCGTGATACATATTGTCACATATTCGCAAGAAAATCCTTCCAATTACAATAGCATAATGTTCATGTATGAAAGACCGTGTTTTACATAGCAACTAGGGTGCTTGTAAAAGGAGCTTAAACAGAAATTTTGAAAATATCGATATTTACGCATTTATTTTACTTGCATTTATGAGTCTTGCTTTAATTATATACTACTAATTTTGCCGTTTTTGGGCCTAGAGCTAAATATTTTGCATGTTACACAATTTGGCAAACTCAATATAATAAAGACTTTTCTTTAGTCCGTCCCGGCTATCAAACTCTGACACATAGCCACCTGCTCGCACAAACGTATTAGCATAGCTTAGCTATTTATTTTATTTATGAAGGGCCGAATGTGGCTGTGCCTTTTTGTCACGAGCCGGAATTGTCTCTGTGACAGAATCCGGCCCTAAGTGCACACATCTTAAAGTAAATACTGCATAAATAGCGGCACTAGTGTTACCACATAGTGGTGACTTACTGAATGTTGCTTATATTTTTGCTCTATGGGTATTCTTGAATTCCCCAATTTCCGTTATACGGAATTTCTTAAATCCCGCCTTTCACTCATTCCCAGTTTCCCAAATATCCAACTTTCCAAATTCAGAGTAATTCTCAAATGGGTTAAATATCGGTAATCTGATCGACCTACGTCTTTTGGAATCGCAGTTTATCCCTGGGACCCCCTTTCGCCGCTTTAACGCAATGCATGATTTTGCAGTTTGTAATCTAGTGCTGCATTTTATAATAATAATAACAATAATGGCATTTATAATGCGCCTTTTTCGCAAAAACGTTTTCAAAGCGCAAGAGATTGTCATAATATACAATATATAATCAGAATGAAGCAATTTTGTAATATCACTTTGACGAACTGGGTAACAAGTGAGTCTTCAGTTTTGCTTTAAACGCAGTCACGTCGAGAGTACTGCCGCGTAGTGTTTGTTCCATTGTGTAGTGTTTGCACATTGTTCCAGGCCGATAGGCCAAGGAACCGGAAGCTGTTGTTTCTAGCGATGTCAATCCGCAGGGTTTGTTCATTCGCCAGACGAGGCGAGGACGACGTATTAATCATATCGGCAATATACACTGGTGTTTCGTAGCGAAGAGCATTTCCAACCAACAGGAGTATTTTGTAGCGGACACGCTGTTCGACCGGTAGCCAGTGTAGCTCTCGCAGTATCGGATGGATATGCTCCCATCAACTTAAGCAGGAGACTACTCTTGCCGCATTGTGGAGTAGACGGCGAAGAGGCAATAAATGAGACCTTGGCACCGATGCATATGCAATGCAATATAGTGCACATATCAGTGCACTGCAATAGTCAATGCGGGACATTATGAAAGCCCTCACAATAAGCTGCGCTGTGTCGTTGTCGAGGTGCCGCCGAATTCGACTAATATCCCGTTATTGCTAACGTGCAGGAACCTGACAGAGCGGTGATGTGTGCTCTGAGGCTCAACCGACAATCGAGAGTGACGCCCAGTATTTTTACCGTTTCTGAAGGGTCGATGGCGACTTTACGAATTTGCAGCGATGGTGTATAGGCCCAGGGTGTCTGGGGAGGTAGATTAGTTACGTCTTAGACTCACTGAGTTTTAGCCTGTTGGCGAAGAACCACTCCCGTAGCGAAAGGAGAAGCTGCTGCCGAGATCCTACGACGTCGCCCACTGCGCCGGGATCGAAATGACTGTATATCTGAATATGGTCAAGGTAGCTGTGTACGCTGAAGCCAGCAGCAGTAATTATCTCGAGTACAGGCGCAATCGTAATATTAAAAATGACCGGCCCGATCACGCTTCGTTGAGGAACACCACTGACTACAGGTAGATCTCTTGAGAAGACGTTGCCAATTTGGATTTGTTGATATCGACCTGATAAGTACGACACGAACCATCCAAGTGTGGAAGATGACATTCTAATGTCCGGCAGCCGCTTGATAATGAAAGCACGGTCAACTGTATCGAACGCAGCGGACAAGTCGAAGCTAACCAGCACCGTAGATTGCTGACGGGTGAAGGCGTTTTGAATGTCACTGCATATGTTAGCCAATGCAGTTTCTGTTGAGCGTCTTTTACGGTACGCGGATTAATAGTTCGAAGATGATTCCGTTCGAGGTGGTCGTTTAGCTGTTGTGCGACTACACGTTGTAATAGTTTGGAGAGAAAAGATACGTTAGAAACTGGCAGAAAATTGTTCATATCGTCAACACTGAGGTTACGTTTTTTGAGTCGTGGATGTAAAATGGCCAACTTTTCACGGGAAGGTGCTTGTCGCTATAGATTCATTTATTAGCGTAGTGAAATGAGGAACCAGCTCATTAGCAAATCGTTTTATTACCGACGGTGACAGAACATTCAGTGAACACCATTTGTTGTTGTTTTCAATTAGGCGACGCAACTGATTTTCCGTTACAGGTTGGAGAATCAATTGTACGTGACTATTTGCTGTTGCATGACTTTAGTTGAATCTGGGATAATAAAAGTTTGCAAGGATGCCTAAAAAGAAGAATAGATTAATTTGAACGTATGTGTGACCGAACAATAGCGAACTGTAGACAGCTGTTGTAATCTCACTGTTCCAGAAATGAGACCACACGGAGTGCAAAAAACTACCGTGGTAAATTATTTTTAAGCATTGGCTTCAAAGTGCTTCAAGCAATGATCATGAACCATTTCAGGTCAGCGCGACATTATCTGGCTAGGGAGCATCAAGCGGGCTTCAAACTAGGTAATTGCCGCATAGGTCAAATATCGGCACTACGGCTGTTGGTACAGCACCGACATGAATTTAGGCGGACGACTATGACAACCGTCGTTGATTTCAAATCTGTGTTTGATTCAGTAGGCAGAAGCAGTTTTTGCAACATGCCTGAAGGCGATGCTATGAACTGGCAAATGCTTGACATGAAAAGCAACTTTACTCGAAGATTAGCAGTGTAGCCTGAATCCAAAATGTCAAATCGTTGCTATTTGAAGTTAAAGCAGTTGTAAGGGTAAGGAGCAGCGATGTCACCCGTGATGTTCAATTTAATCGTTGACTGGCTGCTGTATACAACCATCGGCAAGGCGTCGGTGAGTGTAACTTTCACAACAAGTTGAACCCAGCCGTCATAACCGATCTTGAACACGTGGATGACAATGCGATATTAGAAAGCTGAAATACATGCGAAAATTGACTGTCTACAGAAACACTGTGCCGCGTGGCCCTAAAAATAGTACGACAAAAACAAAGATGCTTTCGTGCTGCTGTCGAGATACTCCTTGCGTATCCGTAGATGGTGAAACCTTGGGCAACGTCGACAACTTCTGTTTTCCGGGCTCTACTGTAGCTGGCTCACGCTGCTCCGATAAGGACGTTTTAAAATTGCGGCAGTCGCATCTGTCGTTGCTACCGTAGAATAACGGTGGCAAAACAATGTGATCAGTCCAACAGCGAAGTTAAGATCTTAGATTTGTGCGTCATTGCTGTTCTACTGTACGGTGCTGACACTTGGACTCCCCATCTTCCAACGTCGCAAGTCAAAGTGTTCGTGTGCAATTGTCCAGGCGAAGCACTGGGCGTATGGCGACACATACATGAAACACCCTTCAAACTGCGCTGTGTACGGCTTGGTCAACAGAAATTACAGTATCGCGTCAACAGTTAAAAGAATGCGTCTGCAGTGGTTGGGAAATATAATAATGACGGCTGATTCCCGACTAACAAAAAGGATACGGCTGGCTGTCGCACCACGGAACTGGAGAAGTCCCCGAGGACAAGCATTTACAACCTAAACGGGCCACACTTACAGAGATAGGGTTCCAATTTAGGGCCATTCGGTGGAGACGCAGGGAATGATCTCCTATACAGGTAAGGGTCGACAACGCAATGGATCGTAATCAATGGCGATCTTGATTCAAACGGGTTCAACCCCAACAATTACGCACATTATACACAGGTGAATGGCGTATCTATGTACTCTTTTTGTGCTTATGTACATCTATGGCCGATGTACTTTTTTCGGCATGGTACTGTATGCTATGAATGGGACATTTGCAATGTCCATAACCACATATGATTTTGTAATATGTAATCTAATTTCTCTTACCTGTCGTTATAAAGGTTTACGTGGTTAATACAGAAAACCATGAATTGACTTTATTTGAGCGTAAACCGTCGTACATTTTTCAGAATGGTGTTGCCGTAGAACTTGCTAGTTAATGGTTAAATGTCGTTGCTGCGCTATATCTGTTCCAACGCTAGGGAAACCAACTCGAGCATCCATGTTGATATTGGCGAGGCATTGTGGATCTGTCATGGTGTTATGGGCCTGATTAAACTGCGACCACCGGACCTTTCTGGGTTTGTGCACCGCGAACTTGTTTCGCATTTGTCGGGTGGGAGTCATGTTCCCCAACTTTACGTTCGATCGTGTGTTTCCATGTAGACTAATAAATATTGCATAATACAAAGCGGGAATCGTCCTTCCGTCTTTGGTATCGAAAACGACAACAATAACATTGCGTCGACAACAGCAGAATAACAATAATAGTTTGCAACTATTTGTCGCACTGGCCCTGGAATATGAACTGCACGGCGTCATAGCTCCAGTAAGTTTAGCAGATATTTTATAAAATTTGCAGCATATTTCCTAAACTTTGTTCGGAGCCAAAATGCTGTATATTCTTGTCCCAAAATGTTCAGAGCCAAGTTAACAAATAGTTGAAAACTGTTATAGTTACAATATTTGGCTTGATATTTCCTTTCGAAATGTATAATTTGTAGTCTCAATGTGTTTACCGATATTTGACTCAACTTTTAACAAGGATGCAGAAATTTTATATATTTCGTCACAATTTGTAAAACTTTGGAAACGGGAATGCTTAAACTTGTTGAACATAATTTGAGCGTGTTCAATATGTAATTGAAAATTAAGAAAATGCTGTTGTGCTAGTCACGCTGTCGTTTAAAGCTTAATAGCATCCAAAATTTAAAATTTGGTTAATAATTATAGGCTGACCTAAAAGCGTTACCATGTATGAGTTTAGAGCAGTGTTTCTTATCAAAAATCAATTATCTTGACTGAATTGCTATTGTCTGAACTGAAAATTAAAACATTGATGGACGAAAACGTTAACAGATTCAATTCGGCACCGAAACATTGATAGGAAGTACTGTACAACAATCGTACTATAACTGTGACTGTTCGAAATATTAACTCGAAAATCCCTTAATCTAACAAGCAAGTTACTTTTCGTCCATTATAATGAAAAAAGTTCTGGCCAGTTAATGCTTTAGCTAACCAGAATAATTTTCCACTGTTTCATAATACAATTTGATTTCGATACGTTTGTTGGGGGTTTAGTAGGTTACCAAGGGTTCCAAGGTCCCAAATTCCACAAATTTTAGTTTATAAATTTTAATTTCACAAAATTCTTTATTATATGTGTCCTTATGATCAGTTCAATCGTTTAGCAGTCAATGTGATATGTCAAATTTCAAGCTAAGTTGTTATGTATCTCAAATAAAGTTTGTGGCTTCTTAAATCACGTTTGTTTCTGTTTGGCTTACGTAGCGACATGAGGCAGCCTTAATATTATAATATAATATCTATTGCGAGTATTTCTTGCTCCGCGATATTTTTTGACGCGCCTTTACTGGGTTCAACGACAACGACAACGATCTGTATTTTTCGATGCGTGAAAACCTGAAGATCTGATGGACGTGTAAGGTCGATTGGATTGCCCGTATTGTGTCCTGACGAAGAACCCTCCGGATCCGGTGTTTATGTGCTTGTCTAAACTTTCATTGGAACAATATTACCAATTTCGTTTGCGTTTGATTCTTTTCGAAATTACTTTGTCCTATCTGTCCTCTATTTCTATCTTTTGTCTACAACTATGCCCCCCAAACCGAAACGCACTAGCCGCTTACCACTTCTGCCAAGCGTGGGCAACTGTCCACCAGAGGTGGCGGCTTGATCTCTATCCAACCAACGCCTGCACCTGCCGCCAGTAATCGACGACGGCTAACCGCCGCCATCACTCAAGGATCTGTAGTGCAGTCAATTACTATTACTGACACTGACCAGTGCAATGAAGAGGAAGAACAAGTCTTTTGTGGACTATGTGCTCTTGCAGAGATTGATGGAGACACTGCACTAGTGCGTTGCTACAGATTTGAGCTCTGGTTTTGTCTCAGTTGTGCCGAATTATCTGTTGATGAATACAATGTTCTTGTAAACAGGGTCCGGTTGTCCTCCCTGCCATTATATTGCAGTGAATGTGAGACTAAGGTCCGTGCTGATGTCTTCAGCGGAATTGTAATTGAGAAGAAATTAGAGGAATTCTCTACCAACTGGGAAACACTTTTTTCTAATATGGAAGCCAAATTGGAAACGAAAGCGGATAAATCTGAATTAGACCGTCTGCGTGTAGATATGGATAAGTTAAAAACTTTATCTTCGTCAAACCACGCCACAGCTATTTCAGAGATGCGGCGAGATATCTCTTTCGTCGGTCAACGCGTAGACATGATAGTCAACGAACCAAACTAATGAATCCATCGAAGTCGCAATGTTATCATGAGTAACATTGCTGAATGTACACCAGAAGATACAGATGCTGCCCACCGGAAAAATCAGGACAAAAAGAACGTTTCTAGTGTATTGAGCACCATCCTGATAGCAGAAGAACCCATTGTAGTGGCCCGACTCGGTAACTTTGCTACGGAAAAATGTCACCCCTGCTTGTACGATTTAATAGTGTCGATGCCACCAAAAAACTCTCGCAAACAATCATTGGTTAAAAAACGAGACGCGGTGTAATGTTTTTGTGCATCCAGACCAAACAATCCTAGAACGACAACGATACCAGAGAAAAGTAGCGCTGCTGAGCCGACTAGTGATACAACTAGTGGCCAGATGGATGCCTGACTAGCCTAAGATAATGACAATTCAATTGTTGACTCAAAACAGCGCAGTGGTATTGACAGTATTGCCGGGTTTTTATATAATTGTCAAGGTATAGTATCCAAACAAACTGACTGGTTATCCTTCATTAACTCTGTTAATCTTGGCGTTGTGTGTATGTGTGAGACGTGGTTGATGCCCTCCGTTGATGATGAATCGTTTTGCCCTGACGGCTATTCCTTATTTCGGTGTGATCGCGCTGACGTGTTTCCAACGGTCGCTCGTGGTGGGTGCCCTATTCTGATAGCGACCCGTTTGCACCCGAAACGTGTTATAACAAACGCTGCTGGTGCCGAATTTTGTTTTGTTTGACTTGCTGGTCGTGGCCGCCCGCTCATTGTTGGGTGTGTTTATAGACCATCTAATTCCAACTATATCAGTACATTTGACATTCCTGAATTAGTAGTTTTTGAAAAAATATGTGCAGCGATATACGAAGTACAAGCTGTCAAATGTGACCTACTCATTTGTGGTGATTTCAATTTTCCTGATATCAAGTGGCCCAGACCTGACCCTAGAAACTTACTTGAAACAACTTTCATTAGTTGTATGAAGGAATGCTTGCTAGAACAACATGTGACCTTTTCAACAAGGCACCGCAATGTACTTGATTTAGTTTTCTCGAATTGTCGAGAACGTATATTGGATGTAACTCCCTACCCCGCATTCAGTCGAACAGATCGTGACACTGGTATCAACATTCTTTTCGAGTGGTCGACCACTCATGCCTCACCACCAGCTCCTCGGGTCAACCGCGATTATGCACACGCCGAAGGGCTCAACATGCTACGGGTCTTCGCCAACACCGACTGGTCAACGTTGTTTGTTGGCTTAGGCGTCATCGAAGTATACGATGTATTCATGCGCAACTTTACCTCGGCAGTTAGTTCCCTTATTTCCTGACTCAAAGCGCTGCCGAAAAACATTGCCATAAGACCGCGACTCTAAAGTAAAAAAAGGCACAACGTCACAATCACGTTTATTTACTCGATATCGCCAAATCAATCTATCTGTCGATCATGTACTCTACCAACAAGCAGCTAACAAGCTTTCAGTCGTGGTCCGAACTGCCCGTTCACAATACGAGTTACAGTTAGCAAAAGGCACAAAAACACAACGCGGCGTGAATCCATTCTACCAGTATGCAAAACGTTTCGTTCGCCCTGTTCACACAATAAGTCGTATTCGGGATGGTGATGGTGAGATTTTGACAGATCCCGAAGCCATCTCCAGCCACATCAATGAACATTTTGCCCAGTCGTTCAAAGAAGAACCATCGATTGATGTGCCCATCCCTGACGTTTGGATCCCCCAATCGATCACTGATGTAGAGTTTACAGTAACTGACGTCAAAGATCAACTGCTACTTATCCAACCTTGGAAAGCCCGTAGTCCTGACAACGTGCATGGTGTTGTCCTGAACCGCTGTGCACACCTGTTAGCTTTCTCTTTGTTCATCCTATACAGAAGGTTCCTTGATTCTGGTTGTTTGCCACAAGACTGGATGGACGCAAATACAACACCTATCTCGAAGGTCACCAATACGACTTCGTGTGACCAACTCAGACCAATATCACTTACATCAATGGTCGCCAAACTTCTGGAATAGTGTAATGACTTTCCTAAAACGAACAATATTATAACTGATAACCAACATGGTGGTCTTTCTGGTCGTTCAGTAGTAACAAACGTCTTGTCGTGTCTGGACGACTGGACTAAGTACTTTAACTCTAGATCTGATACGGGCACTGATGTCATTTATTTGGACTTTCGTAAAGCGTTTGATTCAGTACCATTTCAACGACTTCTGATCAAGATGGAATTCTATGGCATAAGGCGTAAACTCCTACGGTGGTTTTGTACTTTTTTGACACATCGGCTTCAGCGCGTCATCCTAAATGGTGTAGAAACAGGGTGGCAGCCGGTTCGCAGTGGTATCCCCCAGGGAACCATCAGCGGTCCCAGTTGCTTCATCTTCTTCGTCAATGATATCTGTAACGATCTGATATCAAACGTAACTCTCTTTATTGAATTTAAACTCTACCGTATGATTGAAAGTCAGTTCGACTGTGCTGTCTTACCAACTGATCTTGATACTGTCGCTGCATGGTGTCGCCGCTGGTTGCTGGATCTAAAACCATCCAAACGCATGCTGCTTCGCATATGCTAACAAAGCCGTTTTCCTGTGCACTATACCCTCCTTGGTGGAAACATCCAGCAAGTTGACAATGTCAGCGACTTAGGCGTCACTATCTCAGATGACCTCCGCTTTAACAGACACAATGATATTATTGAATCAGCATCCAATCGACGTATTGGTTTGATGCGCCGTTCGCTTGCGTCTCGCGACCCATCTGTGGTCGCGCCGCTATTCAAAGGAATCGTCTGTCCGTTGCTTGAATTTGCTGCCGTAATTTGGTCGCCTCAGTACAACACTGACATTGAACGCCTCGAAAGAATTCAACGCTGTTGCCTCCAGTTATCTCCTGCACTCAATCCTGACTCGATTACTGCTCTCCAGTGTCGGCGAGAAACCATCGATATGGTCAATTCATACATGATCCTCCATAATCATACTATTCTCGTTCCTGATCATTATTTCTCCTCCCCTAATCTATCGCTACGTGTGGGCACTAATGTACGAAAACATTTCTTCACTTGTCGGATCATTCAACCATGGAATCAACTCGATAATGACACTATCCTCTCTGATAATCTGGGCAAGTTCAAACACAGATTGAGAGAGGTGCGTCCCCTGCCAAACTAGGCAAGCACCTCTAAACCTTCTGAAGATATGAAGGTATACCAAAACCATATCGTAAAATTTTAAAATTTATACAATTTTATTATTTTACATCATTTATATATTTTTGTACGTTTTCTTTATTAGCTAAAACGGGTTTAAGATCTTTGTTTTTAGTTTGTTTCTAGTTTGAAAGTTGGATCGGAGAGAACCGTCGTATACAAATGCTTATATCTAACTGTTTTAGTTGTTACCTTGCTTTTTGTTTTAACTATTGATGTAATGGCTTAGCTATCGATTTCGGATGCGCTACGTAGAGTTATAGTTATTTGGCTACAGTAATAGAGTGATGCCGTTGGTTGTGTATTGTCATCGCGACTTTATGGCGCTTAGTTCAAAGATTATTTGTTGATTGGAACGTTTAACGCAGAATAATTACGTTCTTAGTATATCTGGAGTGGCTTATTTTGCGATCTCATTGGATTGCTTGGTCATTAAAGAATAAACAACGCAGCGCTAGAACTTCACAATTAAGTATCTCAATTTAAATTATTAATTTTAGTCATACTACCTCCCGAATAAATATCAGAGGAACCTTAGTGGTTACACAATTATACTAAGAGCGATAGCATACTAATAGATAATAATTAGTAATATTTGACAAGGTCGGGCCAGTATCCAGTGAGTATTCATGGGCGAGCAGCAGGTGGGTTCAGTGGTTAGTAATGCGACTTGTTGGGTCGGCAGCCAGCCGGGTTCGATTCAACACGGAGTCCTAGTCTTGAGTAGACCGGGCCAGTAAGGGGTGTGGAATCGGATCACCGCCTCGAGCTACCTTTTATCCCAAAACCGGCCTGTTGGCCAGCCAGCCGGGGGCATGCAAACTGAGCAAAATTCTAAATGAATAGTAGTCGACCGCTACTACGCAGTTTTAATTAACGTAATCTGCCAGCCAGCCGGGGGAATTGCTGTATCAATTCAAAAGACCTATATTAAAGTAATAGCTAATGTAAAAGTAATCCGCTATAGCTCCAATCTTAAGCAATAACTAAGGACTTTTATTGGCATAAATCTAAAAATGCTTAGTTACTCGTACAGCTGCCAGTCAGCCGGAAGTAGTTGTGCCAACCTCACAAGAGGAGTAATAAGATAGTACATAACCTATCCTTAAAGCCAATAGTTTAGGAAGGAACCAGTTAATTAGTAAAGTGTGGCAAAATCTGTGCTAAAATCGAAAGAGCTTGTACTGTACAAGAGTTACCGTTGGAGCATTAGTGTGATCGGAATAGTACGGGTACTAAAGAATAGTACCGCGAGCTCAAATTATATGTACCTAACCTTGCGTACTTTAATATTTTATCTTGCTTTATAATAAACATTCTTACTATATACGTGTTTGGTGCCTAACTACCGAAAGCAAGAGCGACGAGCTGCACCGCGCCGTAACTCAAAAGATAGGGCACGAGTAATGATCACGAAAAGCAAGAACGAGCGCCATTCGTACATCCCCACCGGCATTCTACTGGCCACACCTCGGACCACTCAATCTTCGGTGACTAATCCCGCCCCCTTTTTACACCCGATAGCCGTCATAATAAAAATAACGCACCAATTCTACCCCCATCATTTTATCACAAACTAACAATATTTGTCGAATATAGTAGTTTAATAGCTGTTACAAAGTTAGGTATAGTTGGTTGGACTGCCATGCCTGAGTTCGAATGCCACAATAATGGCTTCTAAGTTTTCATCGGATGATTTGAAATCCTTTTGTCTCCAAATTCCTACCGCTAGACCTAAAAGACAAATATATAATTTGGATATCGTATGGGAACGTTCATTCTTCTGACCTCATCAATAAATATATACGTGGTCGCAGTTGGATATCAATATATTTATGAATTCCGATAGTGATTATTCTTTAATAAAGTGTGAAATAATTACATTTGGAAATTTTTTAAATTTTCAGTTTCTCAGGGCAGGGTCAGTATTGCCTTTCCCTGGACATCTTTTTAAGAAAATCCACCCTGGTTGTTTGGCCAGAGTAGCAAAAGCAATCAAATAAATTACGCACAAAATTTCAGTTATTGATAATTATTACTCCAAAGTATGTAAATTTCCGTGGCGCAAACTGATATTTTAAAACTAAAGTTTTTTCCGGTATGCTAGGCAACCATTTGAAGGTTTTTAGAGAAGTCTCTGAAAAGATGAAAATAGAAATTTTGACACTTTTCCAATCGAAAGGTTTTGGTTGGTCTAACATCTCATTTCTTTTATTACATGTACGGTGTACCCTATATGGATTTCATAGCGATTTCGCATACAAAAATCTATTTTTCATGTATTACTATCGTGATAAACGATTCCTCTTAATTCTTAGAAGATCTGTAAGCACCGTTCTTTGTATTTGCTTATATACTTTTAGTTGTATTAAACTATTAAAGTGATTCTTAATGGTTGTTAATAGTATCGATAATGTGAACGTTGTTGTTTGTCATAACTTTGTCGCGAACCGCAATGACGCTAAGAGCGGTGTGTACAAAGCGTCGCAGTTATTTGAGTCGCTTGTTTTCTACATCGAATTTCCGCCTTCGCTGCGGTATAAAGAGAAGCAACACTTTGTTAAAACTGTAACTGCACACGGTGGAACGATATCGTTTGTTCTTAATGGTCGGGTACGTTACATATTTGTCATAGTTTATTTTTTGTGTTTGTACAACACTAAATTACCTGATTGATTGAATGTATGCTTTATTTATAACGTTATATAACTTTTTAACTTTATGTCATGTTTTATTTTTGTGTTTGCAGAGCTTTATGTTATG
The DNA here is from genome assembly GCA_030248225.1 of Trileptium ribeirensis. Lineage (NCBI taxonomy): Eukaryota > Metazoa > Nematoda > Enoplea > Enoplida > Thoracostomopsidae > Trileptium > Trileptium ribeirensis. The sequence continues at coordinate 21,472 of JASANE010009921.1, forward strand.
TTTATACAAGGGTAAGCAATGAATGAATGGTTGCTAGTCAGTTATGAAACAAAGCTAGTCAATTGTAATAGCTATGTCGCGTATTGTCGCATATGTTTCAGCAAGCGACGATTCTGATTTTGCTATAGATGACATTAGAATTATTATTGTGATTTATTTTTGGCCTTGTAAGCATATTCGCAAAAAATACTTGAGCATGCGTATTGTGCTTAAGTGTCATTCAACAATGAAAATACTAGTGCGCCGCCATGTTGTAGTTTGTATTTGTGTACGCAAAACTAAAATATAAAATATATTTGACGACTCACATTATCCAAGAATTGGGAAGAAAGAAAGATACATGTACATATATATGAGTGACCAGATCCATTCGTCAGCTAAAATTTTGAAACTGTATATAATGGCGTAAAGAGCAATACGACCGAAGAATACCAGTGTTACTACATGATTGGTACGAGCGAAGAATACCAGTGTTACTACATGATTGGTTTAAGCTTAAAAATAGCACATCCATGCATAAGATAATATTATTGATAGCACTGTTGAGTTAATAATAGATTTTTAGATTACGTATTATACGAATACGTTTGAATTTGAAACGCAAATATATACCAAAAAACTATTGAAACGATCTAGCCTGGTCTTTAAACAGGTTCAAAATAGCTAGGGGCTTTCTGTGGCGCTCCAGATTCAACCTGGGTGAACTTTCCTTTAGGTCAAGCGGTGTCCTACTGTTGCATTATCGTGTTTCCTGTTGTTTTTGTTGCATATTTATATAGTGAAATCGTGCATTTCAGCGAGCTGTACTTCGTTTCATTTAGGAATATATTATGAATAATCGTAATAAAAGCAGTAATAACAAGTTTTGTTAAAACCGATTTTAGGACAGCTGTTTTTGATGTAGTGTCCAAATACCGACACGTGCCATTGGGCGGCCTGAGGAAGTCAAAATTTACCTAGGATATGACCTGGGCGAAACCTGAAATCTAAACACAGCTCGATCATTCTGTGGCTTATTCCCCTCTGCGGGGATACTAGCAAGCCTAGTGTACAGTGTTACCTTGTACGTTTATTCAGTTCCTGCTGTGATAATGCCTATATCAGGGTTAAATATTTAGCCATTTACATCTTCAATACAATTTGCTACATGTCTAGCTCATACCTTGAAGTTGCAATAGTGATATACGCCAAGTACGATGGTATTTCAGTCGGAGACATGTTACTGTATCATATCATAAACAGGGCTATGAGTGGTTTCAATGTCAGACCATTATCACACAAGACACTTTAAATACCACACAAAAACACCAGTCAAGTTAATATGTATTTCAACCTAGGAATATTTCTTAGCGACCATGTTCGCGTTGTTTTCACTCGCTTGCGAGACACTTGTATACTTGGCTACTCAAATCTATATTGTCTCAGTAAGCAGCTTTATATACTTTACCATTTAATGCATGACCTACATGAAGTGTTTCTAACGTTTAGAAAATGTAAATTTTTTAACAGTTTGTCAGTTGCTAGAAGACTACTGTCATAAGCTGTTCGAGAAGTAAAAACTTTTTCCGTTTGTTGGATGTGCACGGCATTTTGGATTGTTGCGTTCATGTTCGCAACATGGAGTCCGAGTGCCTGTAGTTATTCAACCATGTGTTTGGTCATGACAGTTGGTGAGGTAAGTCTCAAGAACCGCTACGAGTGAATAAAGTTTAGCGTGAAGCTTGCTGAGAGCTATTACTCGAATTTTATGTGCTGAAAAGTATTCTGTTCAAGCTCGATTTAAAATCTGGTTCATGTTAACGTCAGCTTGTATTTAAGCGAAAACTCATATTCCGGTTCACATATAGCAGTCCAAGTGTGTTTTCGACTAAAAACATTCTGCTTTTCAAGAAGCAAAGGAACTGTGTTTACAAAATGGCTCCCGCAAGTACGCATGTTTATGCTTTGTTGTATATCAACTAAATTTTTTACTGATTTTAGTGTTCCTATCACGTCGTCTTTGATGATGCGCCGACCGGTTCGATAGCTGATGGCCAAGCAAAGCGTTATAAGTCAGCATCGTCACGAATGGATCGTTCGGCAAAACTTGGCATTCAGGTTATTCGGGCACAATTTGTGCTGGATTCCGTCGCAGCCGGATATCTGTTACCGACAAATGACTACCTTTGCGGTTGTGCGGTTGAAGAGTTTCGGGCTGGAAAGATAGCACAAGGTGAGATCCGCAAATTACAAATGTTAAATGAAGACTGATAGTTTGCGCATAGGATATTTTGGTTTATTGTAGATATATTACTTGCCTTATTTGTGCAGTCAAAACCTTTCGTAAATGTAATGTAAAACAAGGTTTTAGGAACTTTAGGTTTTGGTTCAGATTTCTTGTGGGGCTTAACTCTAGCTGCCACCTTTTTTTACTTGCAACGATCTGTGTTTACCAAAATGTGAGCAGAACGAAAATTATGTATATAATATATATCAGGGAGTAACGGCGAAAATGGTGTTCCGGTTGCGGTTCCGGCAAAAGGCAAAAACCATACCGGAACCGGAATTCCGGTTTAAAAATTTTGTTTAAAATTTTCCACGTTTTTTGCTTCATCCTTTAATCCAAACATATGTAATATATATTATACAATGATCAAGCTCCAATACAACCAAGCAAAAGAAAAGATTAACTAACGAATTTGCCGTGTGAAACGTAAGTAAGGCACATAATTTGAGCAGGAATTTTTCATAATAACCTGCAGGATTTTGTTAAATCAAAGCCAGGTCGATGCTTGTAGCAGCTATTTTACACATCCAGAAGTCTGTGGGATACGTTTTCATTAAACCGGTCCAACTCGGTAACAGAGTATGGCTTACGCAGTACTTAGGGTATGCTTGGCTAACATAAATTGCGTCAAGCACCCGCTAGTGCGCTTGTAAACTTGGTAAACCAGTCTAAATTGAAGTAAACTAACGTTATCTGCAACGTAGCTAGAAACTGCTTTCTTGGCAAAGAACTGTATTTATTGAAACTGTGCGAGCAGCATCACAGTGTGTCTCATTTATAGCATTCTGATTAGAAAGTTATCGTCATTATCATCTAACTTACGGTCACTGTTTGTCCAAAACTTATGGGCACTAGCCTAAACAGTGTCCCTGACCACTGATCAGAAAATTACCTTCTATCTATTATTTTCTCTTAGAATCATATAAACCAATAATTTCAAGCTTCCTACAGAAGAACATGTAACAAACGTATGTGTAGTGAAGGAAGGCGACTGGAGACAGCGAAAGTGTGTATTCTACGCTCCCAGCTTTGTAAGCACATTCGATTTGACGCAGTATACGCAATGGTGTATAGTGGAAGACATTTTTTGCTCTGAATGTCCAAACCGACATATTTGATCGATAAATAAACATTATTAGTTTCCTCAGTCGCTTTAAAGTTTCAGAAAATCAATAATACCATCGCAATACATTAAGTTTAATGTAAACGTAATTTTTAATGCATTTTAAATCCACTATACCTTCATTTCTTCCATCATGTGTTTTACTATATATAAATTTCGAAGACCAGGTTCCGGTTCCGGATCCGGTTTAAATGGACGGTTCCAGTTGCTGGTTCCGGTAAATTTCGGTTCCGGTTATTCTCTGATATATATGTATATATAGTATATATATAGCTGGTAACTCTGAATATATATACTAGTGAAACTCGATTGCTAGCCAGAATTCGAGTGGTGAGAACAATCTCCCGAAGCAGAAGTGTGAAAAATATATGCCACACAATATTCTTGACAGTCGCAATGAGGTTGTCGGCCCAGAAAACCCATATCCGACACTAAAACCAACAATAAACACACATTCAGGTGCTTTTCCCACGACTTGTCACCAAAAATTTCGAAAACGTCATTTTTTATGTCAAGTATGAACAAGAAGTCTAAAAATATTTGCCCAATAATATTTTTAACACTTGCAATGAGTTTATCTGCCAGAAACCCATATAAGACACTAAACACAACAAAAACACACATTTAGGTGCATTTCCCACGACTTTTCACCAAATATAAAATTTTGCGCCAATTATAAGCTTATAGACTCCAGATTGGGAAGTAGTTGAAAAACTTATTATATATCTTTGGAAAGCCCTGGTAAAGCTACATGGAATAGGCCTATTAGTAGCGGATTCCTTGTTTACTTATTGAGAAAAGTCGCAAAAACTGTAGGGGTGCCCGAAAAATGGGCCAAAATGACGTCATTTTGCCCCATAACTTTACCCACGAGAAAAAATTCAAAAATCGGGCCCGTCACTACACCTAAATCGACCGCTGCGGTTCGAATGAGCTATCTTGCATCAAAATCCGCCCAACTGTTATCGAAATCCAGGTGCGACACACAGACAGGACCTCCTCAACCCCCCTCCAAAGCCAAAATTGAAAATTGGCGTTCCATCGCTCGCGAGTGGAATGAGCTCGCTTCGCTCGCTCATTTCACTCGAATTCAATAATTATGTTATAACATGATTACTTTTTGAGCTAGCACATTTTTTAAATTTGCCTAAAGTTGCCACATTTACTCTGTTAATCCATTTTAGCTTCAGTGCTCATGTTTCTTCATTTCCAAGGAGAGACATTTTATATTGGGGGAATATAGAATTATCATACCGAACCATAACAATGCAATATCATCTGAGGATACCTGGGTACATTGAGAAAGTGTATGACTTTGTCAACCACCATGTATGCACAGGATGACTAGCACCGGGGAAATCGGAAGACGTGAGAAAAAGCAGGAATTTCAAAGTAGCTAGTGCAAAAAATAGTAAGACGGAGCTAAATATTTAAAAAACCGGGGATCTTTCAAATAGTTTTTTTGCAACGTCATTTAGATTTGTTTGTACTAGTGGACTTCATGTTCGGGCTAGTGGAGCCATTTGGCCGTTCAGAACTTGTGGGTTGGTGGGTCTGCTAGACTGTCATTATTTATGCTTTTATTATTATGCTGGCAAAATTCTTTTTTGCTTTTATTACATATATATGTACATTGTACATTTAGATATATTTTGTTCTACATAATGACTAGATGACAAGCTCGCCTTTCCATTATGGGGTGGGAAATTCCCCATACTAGACCATGCCTCGACCGCAAGCGCCAAAATCACACCATGTTCTCTCACCCCACTCCAGAAAACCCCATGTTTGATATTGATCAGAACGCACATGAATAAAATACGAATTGTGCAAGACTTTTTATTATCTTTTGTGTAATTTATTAAGGTACGTAGTAGCGACACCTAATAATGCCATCAATGTCGAAAATAACGATATCTAACCAAGAACGAGACACAATTATGCAAAAAACAGCAATAAATTGAAATTTTGTCTCCGCCGCTGAAAATTTTGCCTCGAGAATGATCGGGGGGGGGGGGGTCGCGGAACCCTCTCCCACGCACATTTTATGGCGAATATAAAGCCGAGTTATACATCCACAACCAGCCAGCGGAATATAAGTCTTGAGTACATTTGGAAAAGGAACCGTTGAAGCGCCTGTGTTCCTGTTCCATAATTTAATTCTCAGCTTTGATACATTTTTCGATGTCATTTTGCTACAACCCCGAACGAAATGAACAATGTGGACGCGGTGTTTATGCGCTATATGCTGGTATGTCTTGCGGTGCGCCCCATCGAGACGCTTGGTTTTGTGGAGTGATGATATAATGAATGTTACTTTTGAAATGTTGCCGACTGAAACCTCCGGCCCTGCGGAGGGGAGTTAGGGCGGCTTTAAGGTGGATCCTCTTCTTCAATGGAACTGTAGCCATCATTGAGAGAATGAAGATTTTGCGCAAACAGATAAATTTTAAAGCAAAACCGGAGGCTTTTCTGTCACAAAAAAACCCGAGGATTTCATATTTAGTTATCGCTGGTGATCTTGTATGCACCAAAGTAATGTAGATAGTACTCCCTCACTCCACGATCGTCTTATATTTTAGGCTTAATTATAATTATTAGGATTTTCAAAATAGGGATAGCTACAAAATGTGTAGCTTCCTTTTTCTATTTTCCTCCATTTCTGACCGGACTTTAATATTTGAGTCATTACTCGAGTTGTGGATTTTTGTTTGTTAAAGTTGAGCCGAACTGTTTTAGATTCTTTGACGCCAGCTGTGTTGGATTTCAATTCGAAATTGCGTATTTTACATCCTCGAAAAATAAGACTTGACTCTATGAAGGCTTCGCTTGCCGACGAATATGGCAAAGATGGATTTTGTTTGCTGAAGTGGGCATTGTTTAAGGTAATTATGGTCAATTAGCGCATATTTTTTTGTTTTTCTTGGACTGGTAATCTTGAATTTGGTGTATAGTAAGGGATAAAGTGAAATGTTGGTAAGTCGGGTAATGTGCTCGAGACAGTTTGCTGTCACGATGCCGGAGACAATAGAAATGCCGAAGTATATTAATGTACGGCTGGTATCAATGATTTTTTACGCAAACGAAAGTTTGGTCAATATATAATTGGAACGCAGCCTGATTGAGTTAGCAAAGTTACAAAAACAACGAAGGTACGTAATACTAATTACTTTGTGTTTCATTTTAAAAGATTGCTTAAGATGTGCTGTAAAAGTGAGAGACACGGCATAAATATTAGTAATGTGTTACTTATATTCGAGTTTTTTAATCGCTATGGAATTATAACAGCTGGGTCTGGACGCAAATATTTTTACGTGGACCCAAAAAATTTTTGCTGGAGTCAGGGCAGTTTCAGATTCGGAAACACTTGGTTTACTAATAAATTTTATTAGATTTGCGTTTGCTTTGGATCATACATAATGAGAAATCTCTTCATAACATAAATATATATCAACGTACTAATAAGCAGATTAACGCAGTCTAAAAAGATATACAAAATATAGTTAGCGTGCTGGAACTCCACAAACCGCAGATACTGTGCACCTGACAAAGGCGTAAACGAAATTTGGTCTTATATTTTGCAGTTGGAGGTGGTGTAAATTTTGTATGGCTATGTAATTACGTTTCTTTATATTCTGAAAATTAGTGCAAGTGTCATGCCAAAAATGGTAAATATGGACCCAGCGTTTAAGATCTGGATACAGGGTCTGTTTTGAAAAAATACCCTATAATTCAAGGGTTTTACGGTCGACGAACCCGATTTCCAAAATGTGCGTTTTATTTGTCTGATTGATTATATATTTCGTACAGGGCATCAAACATGGCCTATATGTAGGTATTTGTGAAGGCAATTAAACAAAATGATGATTTAAAAATGAGTAAACGCTCGCTCCGTTTCTCCCTCGACTGTGAGTTACTAGTTATGGAGTGTATCTGCGAAGCAATCAATACATACTGACATCGAAGTTCACTGCAGTTACTTCCCAAACAAATAACAACTTACCATTTCCTTATAGATTGGGTTTACAGCATTTTGTTTACATTATGTAACGCATTTCAGTGGAGGGTATCCGCTAAGCAGTCAGTACATACTGGCATCGAAGTTCACTGCAGCGACATGCCCAAAAAACAACAACAAGTAACAACATTCCGAGCTGCTGTATATTTTTCCGAAGTATGTATTTTAAATTATATATTCACTTGTGTTGTGGGTTAATGTTTTACACTTTATCATAGGACGCCGAGTGTTGGAGCCAGACGTAGTAATTTTGGATAATGGCAAGTGCTCTCCTGCAGCGTATCATGTCAAGTTTTCTTCTAGTCGAACCGTATAACCTTTTATCTCTCTAACCATAGCAACTATCACATGCAACCCGTCGAGTGTGACGCTCTGCAGTCCGGCCTTACAACCTCACTTTTGGTAGTGTTACGCTACCAATGATAAAAGTTTGTTCAGTGATGCCAGACAACCGTCATAAACAGGGACGCTGGGTCGAAATGGATTGGGTTATACTCGCCGGGTTTGAATTGTGATTTTGAAGGGTATCAAACTCTGTTCATAATCATACGCTGTTGGTGCAACTAAAATCTGAATAATAGTTTTACAATCATAATATGCACCACTCGATCTGCTTAGGCTTAATTGAGCTATAGATCCACTTTTTGACATCAGCAGCACTAGTCGTTCAGTGACGTACTTGTTACCGGCTTTTGTTAAATTTGTTTTTGGACTATCGAAACTGGAATAAGATAAAGAGAGATTTGGGTATAGGTGAATATTGTAGGAATGCAGCTAGGGAACCATAGAAAATTGCAAAAAACAAAAATGAAATTTATACGTTATATGTATAGTTGTATCGTCACATAATCAGTTTGCGACGTTTCTGGCGTTGTTTGCCCTGGTGAATAAATGGTATATAAGTTTTGTACAAGTTCTATTTTGCGCTGTCTACTTATGTGGCTGCGTGGACCCTGACAGCGATTTGTAATGGTCATGAAGAAATTTAGTCTTTTCCACAATCTAGACCCGATATTTCAAAGGTGCGACGGTTCTCGGTTGTGATGCAGTGGGTTCAAAAATTACTTAAGAGTCTGGAATTTGTGCTGAAATGTAAGCAAGACAAAAGTGCGCGGGAGGGCTTATGGCTGCAAGGAGAAATTTTTTATGTGGTAAAATCATGTTCTGCTGCCGCCTGCATGAGCTTGGACGATCCTATGGGAGAAATCGCTAAATTTTAGGTGTTTGTACCTTGGAAAATCAAGATTAGCTGTTCAGAGTTCACCGTTGTTTTAGGTCATTCCTGGTCAGCCGGAGAAGCAATTCTATTATTATTCAGCGACATTGGCAGAGGCTGCTGAAATTTATTATGATCTTTGCGATCGATATATGGCAAAACCAAAATCTCGACGAATTTTTGTTCCAAATAGCGCTTGTTGCTCGACACAATTGGCGAATGTAAGTAAAAATTTCATCTCAAACCATGTCTTGGCTTTCGCATTTCGGGAACGAAAGTATTACTTCACACTTCGCTTCGAATAAGGATTTTTGTAAACGTAACTAGAAGACTTTTTTGGTAGTGGTCAACTGTGAAAAAATAATTTTTGTTAGTGTGTGTCACGCATAACTCATTACTGAGTCAATGGATTTTCGAATTTTTGCGCGTAGTACAATTTAAATAAACATATATCCTGTGACTATGTTGTTGCAGTGATTGTTCTGCACAGATTAGAAACATTGTGATTTTGGCCATGTGACGGCGCTTGAAATTTTAAGTATTGGTTTGTTCCCAACGCATCGAATTATAAGCTGAATTCTCACAAGAACAGTTATAACTGTTCTATTTAGAGTTTCTGTCAGATCACATTTTTTGAGATGTGAGCAAAAGTTTATGTATAGAATTCCAAAAAATGTTATGTGCAAATTTTTGACTAAATTTGACTAACGTCCTCAAATTGGGCAGTGGCGGAGCCCAAACATCTTGGGCGTGCTCTGGAAAAACTAATGCACTCCTGGCAGAATTTTGAGCTTGCCATGGCACAATGCCCAATGGTAAAAATTTTTACTCCTCCGGTAAAACACCCCAGGTTAGCGGAAATTCTTGACAGAAAATTTACAGACATTTATACACAATAACAATTCGCTTAACTTTGCCGTTTTGTTCAATCAACAATTGAATCAATAATAATTTTTTGTTTGTTTCATTTACATTGGTGACGTCATCTTAACATTTTAACACTGCCAGTCATCAACACATCGACGGGATTGTGTCCATTTTCGAACCTAAGTGACTATTTTTGCTTTTCGAGCACATTTTTTGGCTCATTATGGTACGGGGTAGGACATCTGTCTCTAAGCCATGCTTCTGTGGTTCGGACGATCATGGGGCAACGATTCAATGCACCAAATGCAAAGCATTCATGCGTTGCGAATGCTTAGGACTCACTGTGTCGGAAATAAGTTCGGTGATCAACGACAAACCTACAAGCTATATCTACAAGGTCTGCTATCCAACGCTATCGGACCAAGATCTACAATCCTTCGCGGGCCTAAGCAGCAACGAGAATGTCTACTATTACGCGGATCAGGCGGCGGTTCGTGCAGTTCCGGCATCTTCTGTCGCGCATGCTTCAATTGCTCCGGAGCAACTCTCGCAGATCATCCAGGCTGCCACGGCTGCGGCGGTGAAAGCGGCAATGGAATATACGGAGGAAGTCATCGAGCGGCGCGATAAGCGGAAGAATTTGGTTGTTGTTGGCGTACCTGAGAGGGAACCAGATAAGGCCTCCCACTACCGTGTGGACCTCGCGATGATTCAAAAGTACTGTGACACTTTAGAGATTGATCCAGGATCTGTCAAAAAACATTGAGAGATGGCAAGAACAAAGGATTCAGGGTTATAAAAGTGGTATTCGAGGACGGCTGCGGGCACCAGAGAATGGAATTCCTCAAAAATGCGAAAGGCACGTGTTTTGATAAGGATCCTAGCTTCAGGGGCTTAAAATTTACTCCATTTGTGCGGTTTGATTTTACATTCAAGCAACGTCAGGAGGACCAAAAACTACGGGACGAATTGAAGAAGTTGCGTGAAGTGGGGCGTGATGTGATTATCCGGAACGGCAGAATCATCGACCGGCCTGTGCGAGATCAAAATCCTGACCAGGGAAACGAGTGACTTTCGATCAGAATGGATCAAACTTGGATTCGGACGCCCGAAGTAAGAAAGGTGATAGTGATGGTATTCGAATGCCATTTTTTTTGTTGAACGCTCAAAGCATTTGCAATAATATTGTTGAACTGATGTATTTTATTAATATTCATGCAATTGGTATATACTGTGTTTGTTCGTGGCTCACATCCGCGATAAGAGGTGGTTTTTTCGGAAATTTTGAAGAAGTTTAATTTGGAGCGTTGTGATGATTGTGTAAGAAGGGGGCCAGGAGGGGGTGTGCTCTTTTTGATCCCGAGAACACTGAAGTACACATTTATCGACAACCTAGTGAATGAGTACTTCGAGCTTACGTGTATTGATTTGGCGACGTCGGAAAGAAAACACCAGGGTAATTTTGTGTTATCGCTCTCCCACCCCAGACCGACTAAAGTCGACCACAAGCTTGATTTCTACATTAGTTCGGTTATGTAGCTTTGAGGGACCTATAGTTTTATTGGGAGACTTCAACTATCCTGGAATTTCGTGGTAAAATCCTCACTCCGCAAACCATGCGTTGACTGACTTTATCTATTTCATTGAAGATCACGGCTTCATACAGGAGGTCGTTGGCCCAACCCACAAAACGGCAACACTTTAGACTTGGTCTTTTGCAACGAACCTAACCTTTATACGCATCTGTATCAAATGGAAAGCTTGTATTTCAGTAACCATATTGGCCCTTTTGTTCTTGGAAAAGGACAAAAAATGAGCTAAAAAATTTTCTAAAACAGATTTCCACAATTTCAACATATTTTTGAATTCCTTTGACTGGAACCATGAGCTTGATGAATTAAATTGTGAATCAAAGTGGCTCAAAGTGCTTGCAGCTATACAAATTGGAATAAGTAGATTTGTGCCTCCATGCAATCTGCGAAATCACAAATTTCCTTGGTCTGCAGAATCTCACAGATTGCATGTCCGGCAAAGAAGTTTACACCGGATCTGTAAACGACTAGGCACCGACCAGAGCCACCAAAAATGGAAGGCAGGTTCTAAAATAGCTTGCGACAGGAAAAGGGCAGATTATTACATATATAAAACTACAATGCTCGAAAACATAAATTCGAAAACATTTTGGAACATTGTGCAAGGAAAATTCAAAGTGAAACCGGATATTCCGTGCCTAAGGCTCCAAGAGGGACAAATTTTGACCGATTTAAGAGAAAAAGCTGAGGCATTTAATCGATACTATTCATCTGTTTTCACGCGAGATAACGGCTCTGCTTTGAATTTACCGCGGATGTCATTTTAAATGAGTTTGCTGTAGATGAAGACCTAGTTCGTCGATCAATTCTAAATCTGGCTAGTAAAAAGAGTTTTGGTGTAGACGAAATTCCACAATTTCTTTTGAAAGAGCTGACAGAAAGTCTTCTTGTACCTATAACAGAAATTATTGAAACATCGGTGGAGAGCGGGACCGTGCATTCGTGCATAAAACAGTCGAAAATTACGCCCGTGTTCTAAAAAGGATCACTGTCAAAACGAGAAAACTACCGACCGGTAGCACTTTTACCTGACTTAGGCAAAATTCTCGAAGAAATTGTGAAATTGAACATAAATGATTTCTGTGAACGGAATCGTATCATATCAGCCCAACAATATGGCTTTAGGAAAGGTCGTTCGTGTGCTACTCAAACGTTAATATGCTTAAATCAGTGGACTAAAGCATTACACAAACGGAAAAAAGAAGACATTTTTACTTGGACATATCTAAAACTTTTGATACTGTTTCCCATCCGAAATTAATAGAAGTACTTGGTTGCGCAGGAATTGCCGGTCGCGCTATTGAGTGGGTAACAAGTTACCTATTCAATCATTCTCAGTTTGTGTTTTTAGATGGCGAAAGGTCGGACGTGTTACCAATTGGGTCGGGTATACCGCAAGGCGGCAAGCTGGGGCCGTTGTTGTTTTCTATGTTTGTCAATTAATTGCGCGATGCAGTCAAATATTGCGGCGTAAAAATGTTCTCAAACGATGCAAAACTTTCCTTCGCTTTTGAAAATCCTAATGATACTGCTTTTCCTGAAAATGATCTGTAGAACATTTTTGAATGGTCCAAAAAATTTCAGTTAAATCTGTCATATGCTAAGTGCGCTGTTTTGCATTTGGGACGACAAAACCCGAAAAAGGAGTATTTTATCGATGGAAATTCAATACCTTCGGTGGATAAGTTCAGAGATTTAGGATTTATGATAACTGAAAATCTGAAATTTTCCGTCCATATTTCGAATGTTAGTAGGGAAGCCGAACAAACGGTGTGTTTCTTAACCGATCGTTTCTGTCAACTAAGATCGAGGTACTTGTCTCGATATATAAATCATGCATAAGACCGAAGCTTGAAAATTCAACTCAAGTTTGGAATCCCTATCTATTGGGAGACATAAAAAACTTGAAAGTGTACAAAAACTGCTCACAAAGCGACTTCCTGGGTTAAGGGAATTACCTTATGCAAATCGATTGGAGATTGCAAAGTTTGAGTTATTAGAATTGAGATGATTGCGTTTTGATCTACACATGGTATACAAAATCATTCATGGGTTGGTTGATATACCATTCGATTCAATGTTCGAGTGGGCACCCTACGCCACAACTCGGTCAAATAGATATAAGCTCGCAAAAAATCGATATAATCTCGACTGTCGTAAACAATTTTTCTCCATCAGGGTAGTGAATCCTTGGAACTTTTTACCGTAAAATCTGGTGTCTTCACCTAGTCTGGCTGTGTTTAAGCAACGATTATTGACAGTGAATCTGTCTAGGTTCCTTAAAGGGGGAAAATTAGCGGTCCATTGGACCCATTCCCTTCTTGCCATGCCCTATCTATTAATGCACAACATGTATGCCATGATTGTTGGTACATGTATGACAAAAATTTTCTAGTTTACTACATTTTACTATATTTTCTATACCATTGTCATGTATAGTTTACTAATAAAGAATGAATGAAATTCTATTTTATGCCTAAAATGTTTGAAAATTAAAAGACACATCCGTTTATTCATTTGCAAAAGTCCTATCACCTTCGTGCTTTAAAGTGTTTATCTAATTAAATCCTATATTGATGTGACATCAAAATTGAAAGTATATACTTATCGTAAGTACTATCACATAGTCGAATTTAGTTACTTAATGACTGTCATTGGTGGTGGCCCGTACTGCCAGCTCAAGGTGAGAGTCACTGTTGAAATTTGGAATCAAAATATTTTCATAGTCACACAAAAGCAAAAATTTATTGCTTCCACCCGCCGTGGTCATTTGGCGATATCTAGGGGAATTTGCGTCGCAATGAAACCTCAAGCACGAAGCCAAAGCCCAAAGACGGCGGTCGTTAGTCGACAATTTTTATCGTGGGACAATAATTTGTGGTCCATTTGTTAGACATTCTACTAGCGAGGCAACGTGAAACGCCCAGGGGATAGCTAGAGAAAACCAAGATCATCCTTGAATACTATAAAAACATTATATATGGTCGTTTATAAAGTCGGACGACTATTGATAAATTACCGAATTTTATTTTGTATTGTGTCATTTTATAGGAAACTAGAAAGATTCCCCAAGTCATTTATGCTAATTTCTAAAAATAGTACCGCGTGTAAGTGTGGGGCTTGATTGAATAAGAAACGGCGAGAATGTCAACAACCGACTCCTCCAATTTTGAAGACCCCGTAGCGCACTTCGGAAACTTTACATTGGGTAGCTATACTTTTTTAGTAAATGAGGAAACTCATGAACATGCAAAGATAGCCTTTATCATGCATTCTCGTAAAAGGATAACGGGTTACCCTCGTGAGGTATTAGACCCTCTTCCTCGGAGCGAAGCACCGATCTCCCCGACATATCACAATAATAGACGACACTTGTAAAATGCAAATAAACTTATGGCTCTTCAGGACCGATATTCGATTTTGGTATCAGACTTTTTCCATTGCTATATCCCTTTTCGCGTTTACTAAGCGGTAGTCCTGACAAAATTGCCTCATAATTTTGTTGCAAACACCAGTTTAAGCGTTTCATGGTAACTTGGTCCAAAGAGACCTAATCCAAATTGTGAGTCGTTGTTTACTGAGTTTGTCGAATTGTTTTATGTTTGCATGTGCATTGTTGTTCGCTCGCATTGTGTAATGGAAAATAGCTCTCAGATAGCTGAGTGGTTTGAGTACGCAAGTTTCACCTGGGTTCGATCTCTGGCGCCGGTTTCACTTTGTCAAACGTTGTATGACGCACTAAATCATTCGGGTATAAACTAAACATTTCACTTGCGAAATTTCAGCTTATTTCCTGATTTGCTTGATTTCCTGATATTTACAACTTTCCTATTTGTATATTTGTACACGGCTTTGAGAATATTCGTTTATTCGGATATCACCCCTTTATGAAAGAATACTGTCAAAAATAATTAATCAAAAGGTGACACTTCACTGAAAGCTTTTAGAATGTGATATGATAATTTGTTTGTTTCAGTTGTATATTTGTCATTTTTGTTACTATCTTAGTATCCATTCGTAAAAGAAAGATCTGCAATGCCGGGTTTTTTGATGTGGAGAGGGTTAGTAGGAAATAGATATGAGAATTTCTAGCGATTTTGAACTGAGATACAAAATCAAATTGTGCTACGAAACCCGTTTAAAACCCGAAGTTTTGTGAATTGATATCATTGTATGTCTAAATTTGTAGTACTCGGATCGAAACTATTACGAGGTTCGAGATTTAATAAATGTAGTAGAACTGCCGTCACTCTCTGTGTAGTCCTCGGATCGAAACTATTCCGAGGATCGAGATTTAATAATTGTAGTAGAACTGCCGTCACTCTCTGTGTAGTACTCGGATCGAAACTATTCCGAGGTCCGAGATTTAATAATTGTAGTAGAACTGCCACCACTCTCTGTGTAGTACTCGGATCTAAGCTATTCCGAGGTCCGAGATTTAATAATTGTAGTAGAACTGCCGCCACTCTCTGTGTAGTACGCGGATCTAAGCTATTCCGAGGTCCGAGATTTAATAATTGTAGTAGAACTGCCGCCACTCTCTGTGTAGTACTCGTATCGAAACTATCCCGAGATCCGAGATTTAATAATTGTAGTAGAACTGCCGCCACTCTCTGTGTAGTACTCGGATCGAAACTATCCCGAGATCCGAGATTTAATAATTGTAGTAGAACTGCCGCCACTCTCTGTGTAGTACTCGGATCGAAACTATTTCGAGATCCGAGATTTAATAATTGTAGTAGAACTGCCGCCACTCTCTGTGTAGTACTCGGATCGAAACTATTCCGAGGTCCGAGATTTAATAATTGTAGTAGAACTGCCACCACTCTCTGTGTAGTACTCGGATCTAAGCTATTCCGAGGTCCGAGATTTAATAATTGTAGTAGAACTGCCGCCACTCTCTGTGTAGTACGCGGATCTAAGCTATTCCGAGGTCCGAGATTTAATAATTGTAGTAGAACTGCCGCCACTCTCTGTGTAGTACTCGTATCGAAACTATCCCGAGATCCGAGATTTAATAATTGTAGTAGAACTGCCGCCACTCTCTGTGTAGTACTCGGATCGAAACTATACCGAGATCCGAGATTTAATAATTGTAGTAGAACTGCCGCCACTCTCTGTGTAGTACTCGGATCGAAACTATTTCGAGATCCGAGATTTAATAATTGTAGTAGAACTGCCGCCACTCTCTGTGTAGTACTCGGATCGAAACTATCCCGAGATCCGAGATTTAATAATTGTAGTAGAACTGCCGCCACTCTCTGTGTAGTACTGGGATCGAAACTATTCCGAGGTCCGAGATTTAATAATTGTAGTAGAACTGCCGTCACTCTCTGTGTAGTACTGGGATCGAAACTATTCCGAAGTCCGAGATTTAATAATTGTAGTAGAACTGCCGTCACTCTCTGTGTAGTACTCGGATCGAAATTATTCCGAGGTCCGAGACTTAATTATTGTAGCAACTGTCTGTGTCAATGGCTTCACGACAGCCAATGTGATGGTTGTTGAAATAACATATTATTTATGTAACACAAAGCTCAAAAGATTGTGAATTCGACTCAGTTCTCAAAACTGCGAGGATATAAATACTCAGAATTCAAAATTGAGACTTGTCAACGAGCAACCGTTTTGCAACATAAACAATCCAAATTAAAATGCATTTTCTGTTGTGCCTAATTTCAGTCACCTGCTCTTGAGCACATTAAGTTTTGCTTGTTAATTTATTTGAAAACGTGCGAGATGTTCTGATATAGCATTAAACAGGATAAACTGGACACAAGTGCAAAGTCCGGGATATTTCTTCTCTTAAATAATAAAACGATGACTAGTACATAAATATATATCTAAACTATCGGAAGAGTCGTTGCATTTCAAGCTATATAAATTATTGCTTAATTAAATTAAATTGTTTTATGTTTGGATACCCAACGCGTCACATAAATATCTTACTCAGCAGCTTAGAATTTAGTAATTTGGTTTTACTTTAGTTTCATACACTGTGAAATGATCAGCTTCAAAGTGAAATCAACAGCAATAATTGTTAAATGAAGGCCATTACTTGTGGTCGTCGTCATTTCCTTTGTCGCTTGAACTCAAGGCGGTTCCGGCCGATTGTTCCACAAAAATGCCGAACTACCTACTTCCTCCGGATGGGACCAAGTAACAGGAGCAGCTCAATGGGGGAAGGGTGGGAAGGAGAGGGCTCATCCACTTTTTACTAACAAACATGAAAACGTGGAAAGCAACGAGGTTATAACAAAATGAATGTAAATGATGCCTCCAGATTTTTACCGACCCCCTTCACTTTCTAAGGGCATGCGACATCTCTGCGAAGGCGAAGAAACTTTCGTTCGGCTTTTTTATTACTATATTATCTCAAAATAGCCGACAGTTTAAATGTGACCTGTTGAAATTAACAATCTTTAATAAATTTATCGGCCGCAGCTACCACTATTTAAAATCACGATTTGGGAACTGAAAAAATCCTAAATTTTCTAAAATAATAAGCCGAAGATGGTTTAAAACTTTAAAATATTCCTTAGAATACACATCTTATTACTTTAGAAAACCGAAGGCGGTTTTAAACCTAAAATATTCCTGGAATACACATCTTATTATTTTAGAAAACCGAAGGCGATTTTAAACTTTAAAATATCCCCTGGAATACACATTTTATTATTTTAGAAAACGCGGCTTTAAATCTAAAATATTCCTGGGATACACATCTTATTATTTTAGAAAACCAAATGCGGTTTTACACCTTAAATATTTCCTGGAATACACGTCTTATTATTTTAGAAAACCGAAGGCGATTTTAAACATTAAAATATCCCCTGGAATACACATCTTGTTAGTTTAGAAAACCAAAGGCGCGTTTAAACCTTAAAACATCCCCTGGAATACCCATCTTATTATTTTAGAAAACCGAAGACGATTTTAAACCTAATATATCCCTCCCAGAATACACATCTTATTATTTTAGAAAACCAAAGGCGTTTTTAAACCTTAAAATATTCTCTATAATACACATCTTATTATTTTAGAAAGCCAAAGCCGGTTTTAAACCTTAAAATCTTCTATGGAATAGAGAGCTTAAAGCAATGGCTTAAAAATAAACAAAAAATCCTAAAAAATTTAACTTGTTCTCGGTGGTTCATTGTTTTGACCAAACGGCTCAACTAGATATTTATATTAAGTATTTCTATTTAAGTGCTTGTGGCTGCACATACGTTCAACAAACTATTTATCGGTGTCGGTGGTTCATTGTTTTGACCAAACGGCTCAACTATATATTTATATTAAGTATTTATATTTAAGTGCTTGTGGCTGCACATACGTTCAACAAACTATTTATCGGTGTCGGTGGTTCATTGTTTTGACCAAACGGCGCAACTATATATTTATATTAAGTATTTCTATTTAAGTGCTTGTGGCTGCACATACGTTCAACAAACTATTTATCGGTGTCGGTGCTTCATTGTTTTGACCAAACGGCTCAACTATATATTTATATTAAGTATTTATATTTAAGTGCTTGTGGCTGCACATACGTTCAACAAACTATTTATCGGTGTCGGTGGTTCATTGTTTTGACCAAACGGCGCAACTATATATTTATATTAAGTATTTATATTTAAGTGCTTGTGGCGGCACATACGTTCAACAAACTATTTATCGGTGTCGGTGGTTCATTGTTTTGACCAAACGGCGCAACTATATATTTATATTAAGTATTTATATTTAAGTGCTTGTGGCTGCACATACGTTCAACAAACTATTTATCGGTGTCGGTGGTTCATTGTTTTGACCAAACGGCTCAACTATATATTTATATTAAGTATTTATATTTAAGT
Organism: Trileptium ribeirensis; assembly: GCA_030248225.1. Taxonomy (NCBI): domain Eukaryota; kingdom Metazoa; phylum Nematoda; class Enoplea; order Enoplida; family Thoracostomopsidae; genus Trileptium; species Trileptium ribeirensis. Next base: position 40,407 of record JASANE010009921.1, read on the forward strand.
GCTTGTGGCTGCACATACGTTCAACAAACTATTTATCGGTGTCGGTGGTTCATTGTTTTGACCAAACGGCGCAACTATATATTTATATTAAGTATTTCTATTTAAGTGCTTGTGGCTGCACATACGTTCAACAAACTATTTATCGGTGTCGGTGGTTCATTGTTTTGACCAAACGGCTCAACTATATATTTATATTAAGTATTTATATTTAAGTGCTTGTGGCTGCACATACGTTCAACAAACTATTTATCGGTGTCGGTGGTTCATTGTTTTGACCAAACGGCGCAACTATATATTTATATTAAGTATTTATATTTAAGTGCTTGTGGCTGCACATACGTTCAATAAATTATTTATACCACAGTGAATATACAAATACATATTGCATAAAACAATGTAAAAATATTTATTAAAGATCTTAAGAAAATAAAATGAAGACATCAAGTAATGACAAATATAGTATTGATACCGTGTGCCTCAAACTGTAGGCTTAATTTTTTAAAGAAAAAACATCCGTTTTTCATATCGCGGCGAATCTTAGTATAAGGAGATTCCCAATTAAGTGACTTAAAATGACGATAAATTCGACTTGTATATCCATGACATATTGATCAAGAAGTTTCGTTGAAACTGTGGGATGTATATAACTGCACATTGTGAACATGATATGAACGGATTAAGTTCTGTGGTGTACAGGCTTAAGGTGCGATTGCTTAACATTGATGTTTGAGCATATATATCTTAATACGGCTAGGAGAACCGGCTCTTCCAAAATATCTTGATCTTGACGATGTGGTGGTATATCAGACATCCTAACTGGCAATGTGTTACAACAATTTCACCGGACATTATTCTAATTCGGCTTGACATTAAATTTTGATATTCATATCTGAAAGCTAACTTTTAGATAAAGTTGTAAACTCTAAACATAACTATAAAATATTTTATTGAGCTATACTAGTGTCCATGGTTTTAAATTTGGGTCACACCAGTGTTAACTATATGGCATAATATCTTAGAAACCATGAAAACACTACCTTAGCACTTAGCCGAAACGCCCTTTTAGGGTCTACTAACGACGTCATTGGATTATTGCTATCTTTTTTGTAAAGTCTGAAGGTAGTTGCTATTAAAAGTACATTATTGTTTACTAATTGCTTATTGCGATCATTGACCCACTGTAATATGGGCGTTTTTAATTACCGAATTTGAAGTAACTAATTATATACTTTTATTATAAAATTTTGAATTTCGCTGTGCTTTAAAATTTGAATGCTATGATTTTGTCATATATTATTTACGTTTATGTTTCAAAAATTGTCAATATTACTGTTGTGATGATGTTTTAATGTTAAACGTTTCAAAAGTATATCTGACGCGTTTAAATCTACAAAAAGACAAAAAATTAAGCAAATAATACATTAATAATTCCGTAAAATTTTATTCAAATTTTAAAATCTGAAATTTTAAACTTTAATGAACATTTGAAGTCCGTCGTTTGAAGTGTTGAGAAATCAAGAAAATATATTAACTTACCTTGTAGTTGTTCCATATCCATCGCTTCACTGTTGTAACGTCGATGATTTGTTGAACTCGATAAATCCAAACTTGTCAATACCAATAGGGATGCTATGATATTAATGTAGGAGGCTGTTAGTGAAGAAAATGCTAAAATCCTTGGTTCCACAGATTTACACAGCTGTTTCATGAAGAATTGAATATTAGCCAGAATTGCGTTTTCTCAGGTTACGTAAGTTCATGATTTAAAAATGGATCTATTATATCGGCATGAAGATACCTTTTTAATTTATAGTCATTTATAAAAATACATTACAATAATATCTTTATTCATATAATTAATGATATGTTTCCTAAAAATAAACATACATATGTATACATGTGACATCGGTGGAAACATCTAGTGTTTGGGATAGATGCGCGAAGTTTCGGGGACACGAAATTGGGACTCATCTTTTCTACCAAACTGTTTTGATTATAGCCTCCCGTATTTCTGAGGCATTGACCTTTGCATAACTGCCAAAATTTTATACGCTGAATAGAAACGGTTGGTGGTTTTACTACAGTTATTGTGTAGTTTTCAGTGATTTTACTGATTGTATTTAACATAACCTATTTTAAGAATATATATGAAGGAATGCATTCGAAAATAGCAACAGATTTTGGGGCCAAGTAACCCTGAGGAATGTTACGTTATAACAATAGAAAAAAGAATATTTTAGAGCGGGGGTTCTGGGCTTAGGCTTAGTGTATGTCTTATGTAAGGACATTAGCTTAGGCTGCCTAAAACTTAGTCTGAGTATACAGAGATTGGCATGGCCTGCATTTATTTACGCCCATCAGGGTTACTCAGGCCATATTTTGTATCAATTTGAGCGACATTGTGCTTTCGAAAACGATTAAAATTTTCAGATCTACATTAATGCTTTTCAGGAACCGTTGGGACAACACCTTATTTTCTACTTTATATATAACAAGGCAAAAAGTTGTAACAAAATACAAACAACTGGAACAATGCACAGAAATGCTACAGATAAGTGAACATCCAACCCGGACAAAATATTAAGTTGTTTGGATATGACCACAACGCAGTTTAAAATTTCAGGTAAAATGGAAGCAATCCATCAATCAATCCATTTCGAATTTTAACGGAAAAACGCTGACTAAATGTGGGTTTATTTTCCATTGTTCCCTTTGTGAAGTTATATACAAATCAGAGTACCCCATCGGAGAAGGAATAAGAAAACATAGCCGAACTGGACTAGATCTAGTTGGGTTATAGATGACGAGTACAAAAATAATAGATTTTCACTTACATCCTTGGGCTTTGGTTAAATGGTTTTAGGATTCCGGACTTATATTTCCCAGTTGTCAGCCAATATAGCAGCAACCGGAAAGCTATATGTATCCTGCATGTTTAAGCAATAGTTGTTAAATTGGTTTTTTATTACGAAGCTACATATGATCAAGCAAAGTTTTATTAAAAAATTATTATCCAAAATATTACTTTTAACCCGCGATGCCTTCGCAGGTTAATATATATATACTGCGAAATCCGTGTTAGTGATAGATGTATGCGATGAAATGTTGTATAAATTGCCTAAATTTAAGTCAAGGCGCTCAACCTGTTACTAGATTACAAACGAAAACTCCAAGGTTTGTTCGGATTTTGGCTCAGATTATCAGTTTTATGTTCAACACAAGTCCTCCACTTTGGAAGCGATACCTTTACGTGTTGCTACCTAAATAAGTAATATTCTCGGTGAAAAATTTTTGTTCAATCTATTTACTTATTATGAAGTTTACAAGTGAACGCATCTATGTTTGGGTGACACACATGTTTACAAGTGAACACATCTATGTTTGGGTGACACACATGTTTACAAGTGAACGCATCTATGTTTGGGTGACACACATGTTTACAAGTGAACGCATCTATTTTTGGGTGACACACATGTTTACAAGTGAACGCATCTATGTTTGGGTGACACACATGTTTACAAGTGAACGCATCTATGTTTGGGTGACACACATGTTTACAAGTGAACGCATCTATGTTTGGGTGACACACATGTTTACAAGTGAACGCATCTATGTTTGGGTGACACACATGTTTACAAGTGAACGCATCTATGTTTGGGTGACACACATGTATCCAAGAGACCGCATGTATGTTTGGGTGACACACATGTTTACAAGTGAACGCATCTATGTTTGGGTGACACACATGTTTACAAGTGAACGCATCTATGTTTGGGTGACACACATGTTTACAAGTGAACGCATCTATGTTTGGGTGACACACATGTTTACAAGTGAACGCATCTATGTTTGGGTGACACACATGTTTACAAGTGAACGCATCTATGTTTGGGTGACACACATGTTTACAAGTGAACGCATCTATGTTTGGGTGACACACATGTTTACAAGTGAACGCATCTATGTTTGGGTGACACACATGTTTACAAGTGAACGCATCTATGTTTGGGTGACACACATGTTTACAAGTGAACGCATCTATGTTTGGGTGACACACATGTTTACAAGTGAACGCATCTATGTTTGGGTGACACACATGTTTACAAGTGAACGCATCTATGTTTGGGTGACACACATGTTTACAAGTGAACGCATCTATGTTTGGGTGACACACATGTTTACAAGTGAACGCATCTATGTTTGGGTGCACACACATGTTGACAAGTGAACGCATCTATGTTTGGGTGACACACATGTTTACAAGTGAACGCATCTATGTTTGGGTGACACACATGTTTACAAGTGAACGCATCTATGTTTGGGTGACACACATGTTTACAAGTGAACGCATCTATGTTTGGGTGACACACATGTTTACAAGTGAACGCATCTATGTTTGGGTGACACACATGTTTACAAGTGAACGCATCTATGTTTGGGTGCACACTAGTTTACAAGTGAACGCATCTATGTTTGGGTGACACACATGTTTACAAGTGAACGCATCTATGTTTGGGTGACACACATGTTTACAAGTGAACGCATCTATGTTTGGGTGACACACATGTTTACAAGTGAACGCATCTATGTTTGGGTGACACACATGTTTACAAGTGAACGCATCTATGTTTGGGTGACACACATGTTTACAAGTGAACGCATCTATGTTTGGGTGACACACATGTTTACAAGTGAACGCATCTATGTTTGGGTGACACACATGTTTACAAGTGAACGCATCTATGTTTGGATGACACACATGTTTCGGAGGCCGCCATGATACTGGAAGATTACGTTGGCCGAGACTCTTATAGGCATATCGGAATTGTTCAAGACCAAATTAGTCGCTAGAATCTGCATATTTTTTGGCATCAGAAAGCTTTGCTTGGCAACAATGCGTATTGTTCAGCACTGTACGGTAGCATACTAGAGGCTTATAGACCTTGTATCGAAAAAAATAGCAAAAGATATTTTGTACAAATATGTCTTTTTTTTCTAAGAAAGAAAACGCACATGCAACAAGTCGTACTAATTAATATTTAACCAATTTCATAGTATCTGTACTTGGACTCAAGCGTAGTGTATAATGAAACGGCAAATGATGGTCTAAATACTGTAGTATGTTGACATTCGATATTGCTTATACAGTCTCATATATAATACCGGTCTGAAGTTAGCAGACTATAATAATTGTCTCAAATAAATTGATTCTCGTTCAATCGTATAGATTTGGCTACGGTATGGTTTGTGAAAATAGATTTAAATTGAAATTATTATGAAGAATTTATTAAGTGAGAAACTGTATAAGAAATTATACAATTTGAAGAAAGTATATATGTCAATTCCTAACGGCTCATCTATGAATGTTCCGTACGTTGTGGTAAATTATTATTCTTTCCCCCAACATAGTTTGACAGTGCAAAAGCGCAAATTGAGTGATAGCGGATCTTAGAAGATTATAAACGTTTCTCTTAGTATGAAACTTAATTTTCGAGAAATCTGTATATATATCATCTCAGTTGTATAAACATATATAGTTTTACACTTAATTTTGCAATGAATAATTCAATCTGTCAACATATAGGGTGTAAAATCATTAGGAACAGTTATTTTTTGTCAAAGTTAATAAGCTGACGTGAAGCCAAGCCTGCGTTCTACAGTGATCCATTTCAAGTAAAAGAACGGTTTACCAACTAGTATTAAATTTAGATTTGGGGACAAAAACGAAATTAAAAAACCAAAATATGAACAGTTTCGCTATTTAAAATTAGGAACAGTTATTTTTGTCAAAGTTAATAAGCTGACGTGAAGCCAAGCCTGCGTTCTACAGTGTTCCATTTCAAGCAAAAGAACAGTTTACCAACTAGTATTAAATTTAGGTTTGGGGACGAAAACGAAATTAAAAAAACCAAAATATGAACAGTTTCGCTAGCCAAAATATCCGAGTTTGTTAATTTAAGATCTTTCAATATTAACTTCTGACTCCTGGACTGATGGGTTTATAAATAGGCTTTACCCCTTTCAAACCCACTGAGGCTAAATGTCCAAGCAGCGCGCACTACGCTGAGTCGCCTCAAGTAAATTCATCGTGTGCTGTATGCTTGCACGTGTATTGTTCGTTAGCGCAGTTTTTTTATATAAACAAGCTTCAGCAAATACAGCTACGCGGTGCTTGAGTTTGTCAAACATTGAACGATAAACAAATTAATTGTGGAATGAAACTTTTTAATTTAATAAAAAATTCTCGTACACACAGCCGATTCGCCAGTTGATGCGTGGTGTTGAGGGCAAACATAGTAGTTCCTGGTCATACAAACTTCACGCTGTGGTTATCATTGCGATTAAAAGATCGTTTACAGCAATATAACTGTGTATCATACCTGTGCCTGGATCATAAAATTTTTTTATAAGAATCGACGCATACGACATTAAACTATACGCTGCGATATTGTAAATTTGTGATCAGTCAAATCTAAACAAAACTTGTATTCGCATAATTGTACAATGGTATTCGTCCGCTGATTTTTCTTATCTTCACATCATATCATTATTTTTTCCATATATTATTGCATCAAATACTTCACATCAATCGAAAATTGGATTTTTAATCGATACAGAAGCTATAAATTAAGATAATTGATAGGTTTGCGCGTCACGACACCATCGAATTTGGTGGCCTTTTGAAATATTTAAAAGCTAAAAATTAATTTGAATTTTTAGAAAATCATTTCCGTATATACCTGTTCAAAAATTGAAAAAACCATATGATTTCAGACCATTGCAAAAAGATACATTTAGATATTTTTTTCTATATTATTAAATTTTTATACTAAGAATTGTTGACGTCAAGTACTGTCGAATCGAAAATTGGTATATCGCAGTTGATTTTTGCATATTGATGGGATTTCGCTTCAAAAAAGAGGCAGCGATCTTAGAACGGTGTGAGTATCTGCAATATATTCTGTATTTTTAGACATCATGCTGAAAAGTTTAGGCGTGTTATATTAGATAACAATGCATACATTTTAACCTACGCATTATACCATGAGTCTAAATGTATATTGAGAATCAATACTTTAACTGAGAGTTTATCCTCTACTGTACGTGCGTGATCGTACTTGTCTCTGCACGAGGTTCCAGAGAAGTCCAACAACACCCCTAAATGACCCGGTGACTAGTGTACAAGAGCCGTAGCCGAACGATTCAGGCTTATTTCATCAACGAGGCGAATGTTTATTCAAAATGTTGTACGAAATAAACATTAATTTATGTATGAAAGAGTTAAGCAATTCAAGCTGTAAATAAATCTACATTATATAAAATATTACCCGCGATATTCCAAGACAGAGAAAATAAAACGTAAATATTCCTAGATCGTTCTATTAACATCTCATAATACCAACCACCTTTTCCTTGTACATGAAATATTTATGATCGTATCAATATTTTTTTGCATTATATTAGGATCCAATATATGTGAGCAACACCATCGAACGTAGAATAGAATCTCAGATGGGCAAAATACATTTACGTTTTGTGTAAATGACCAGGCTTTCATTCATAGAGCACATATCAATTGTGCAAATACAGCAATATACACCGAAATAATCTACACAATTTCCAGAAAATGTTCCCTTCAAAACACATGTAAATGACCAGTAGTTCATAGATCACATGTGCATCACACAATTTCCAGAAAATGTACCTTCAAAACACATGTAAATGACCAGTAGTTCATATATCACATGTGCATTACACAATTTCCAGAAAATGTGCCCTTCAAAACACATGTAAATGACCAGTAGTTCATAGATCACATGTTCATCACATAATTTCCAGAAAATGTACCTTCAAAACACATGTAAATAACCAGTAGTTCATATATCACATGTGCATTACACAATTTCCAGAAAATGTACCCTTCAAAACACATGTAAATGACCAGTAGTTCATAGATGACATGTGCATCACACAATTTCCGGAAAATGTACCCTTCAAAACACATGTAAATGACCAGTAGTTCATAGATCACATGTGCATTACACAATTTCCAGAAAATGTATCTTCCAAAACACATGTAAATGACCAGTAGTTCATATATCACATGTGCATTACACAATTTCCAGAAAATGTACCCTTCAAAACACATGTAAATGACCAGTAGTTCATAGATCACATGTGCATCACACAATTTCCGGAAAATGTACCCTTCAAAACACATGTAAATGACCAGTAGTTCATAGATCACATGTGCAGTGCACAATTTCCAGAAAATGTATCTTCCAAAACACATGTAAATGACCAGTAGTTCATAGATCACATGTGCATTACACAATTTCCAGAAAATGTATCTTCCAAAACACATGTAAATGACCAGTAGTTTATAGATCACATGTCAATTCTGCAAATACAGCAACATATGTACTGAAATAACGTACACAATTGCCAGAATTGTACCTTCTAACATTGGTATTAAAACCGATATACACATTATAACTGTATATATGTTGTATAAATGCAAAAATGAACAAAAAAATCTCTACATTATAGATTGCAGCATATTAACATTTGCGTTTACCCTATCTAATAAATCTTGTTCAATCTTCTTCGGCTACGGGTTCGTTAATTCATATTTAAATTGCACCGGTTGAAGTCAACTGCCAACTTTAGCTCAGCACAAATAATAAGTTGTTCTTGTGAATAAAGGATATCAATTTTGTACAAGAATCTCTACATTATAGATTGCAGCATGTTAGCATTTGCATTAACCCTATCTAATAAATCTTGTTCAATCTTCTTCGGCTACGGGTTCGTTAATTCATATTTAAATTGCACCGGTTGAAGTCAACTGCCAACTTTAGCTCAGCACAAATAATAAGTTGTTCTTGTGAATAAAGGATATCAATTTTGTACAAGAATCTCTACATTATAGATTGCAGCATATTAACATTTGCGTTTACCCTATCTAATAAATCTTGTTCAATCTTCTTCGGCTACGGGTTCGTTAATTCATATTTAAATTGCACCGGTTGAAGTCAACTGCCAACTTTAGCTCAGCACAAATAATAAGTTGTTCTTGTGAATAAAGGATATCAATTTTGTACAAGAATCTCTACATTATAGATTGCAGCATATTAACATTTGCGTTTACCCTATCTAATAAATCTTGTTCAATCTTCTTCGGCTACTGGTTCGTTAATTCATATTTAAATTGCACCGGTTGAAGTCAACTGCCAACTTTAGCTCAGCACAAATAATAAGTTGTTCTTCTGAATAAAGGATATCAATTTTGTACAAGAATCTCTACATTATAGATTGCAGCATATTAACATTTGCGTTTACCCTATCTAATAAATCTTGTTCAATCTTCTTCGGCTACTGGTTCGTTAATTCATATTTAAATAGCACCGGTTGAAGTCAACTGCCAACTTTAGCTCAGCACAAATAATAAGTTGTTCTTCTGAATAAAGGATATCAATTTTGTACAAGAATCTCTACATTATAGATTGCAGCATATTAGCATTTGCATTTACCCTATCTAATAAATCTTGTTCAATCTTCTTCGGCTACGGGTTCGTTAATTCATATTTAAATTGCACCGGTTGAAGTCAACTGCCAACTTTAGCTCAGCACAAATAATAAGTTGTTCTTGTGAATAAAGGATATCAATTTTGTACAAGAATCTCTACATTATAGATTGCAGCATATTAACATTTGCGTTTACCCTATCTAATAAATCTTGTTCAATCTTCTTCGGCTACGGGTTCGTTAATTCATATTTAAATTGCACCGGTTGAAGTCAACTGCCAACTTTAGCTCAGCACAAATAAAAAGTTGTTCTTGTGAATAAAGGATATCAATTTCGTAAGAGAACTCTACATTATAGATTGCAGCATATTAACATTTGCGTTTACCCTATCTAATAAATCTTGTTCAATCTTCTTCGGCTACGGGTTCGTTAATTCATATTTAAATTGCACCGGTTGAAGTCAACTGCCAACTTTAGCTCAGCACAAATAACAAGTTGTTCTTGTGAATAAAGGATATCAATTTTGTACAAGAATCTCTACATTATAGATTGCAGCATATTATCATTTGCATTTACCTATCTAATAAATCTTGTTCAATCTTCTTCGGCTACGGGTTCGTTAATTCATATTTAAATTGCACCGGTTGAAGTCAACTGCCAACTTTAGCTCAGCACAAATAATAAGTTGTTCTTGTGAATAAAGGATATCAATTTTGTACAAGAATCTCTACATTATAGATTGCAGCATATTAACATTTGCGTTTACCATATCTAATAAATCTTGTTCAATCTTCTTCGGCTACGGGTTCGTTAATTCATATTTAAATTGCACCGGTTGAAGTCAACTGCCAACTTTAGCTCAGCACAAATAATAAGTTGTTCTTGTGAATAAAGGATATCAATTTTGTACAAGAATCTGTACATTATAGATTGCAGCATATTAGCATTTCCATTTACCCTATCTAATAAATCTTGTTCAATCTTCTTCGGCTACGGGTTCGTTAATTCATATTTAAATTTCACCGGTTGAAGTCAACTGCCAACTTTAGCTCAGCACAAATAATAAGTTGTTCTTGTGAATAAAGGATATCAATTTTGTACAAGAATCTCTACATTATAGATTGCAGCATATTAACATTTGCGTTTACCCTATCTAATAAATCTTGTTCAATCTTCTTCGGCTACGGGTTCGTTAATTCATATTTAAATTGCACCGGTTGAAGTCAACTGCCAACTTTAGCTCAGCACAAATAATAAGTTGTTCTTGTGAATAAAGGATATCAATTTTGTACAAGAATCTCTACATTATAGATTGCAGCATATTAGCATTTGCATTTACCTATCTAATAAATCTTGTTCAATCTTCTTCGGCTACGGGTTCGTTAATTCATATTTAAATTGCACCGGTTGAAGTCAACTGCCAACTTTAGCTCAGCACAAATAATAAGTTGTTCTTGTGAATAAAGGATATCAATTTTGTACAAGAATCTCTACATTATAGATTGCAGCATATTAACATTTGCGTTTACCCTATCTAATAAATCTTGTTCAATCTTCTTCGGCTACGGGTTCGTTAATTCATATTTAAATTGCACCGGTTGAAGTCAACTGCCAACTTTAGCTCAGCACAAATAATAAGTTGTTCTTGTGAATAAAGGATATCAATTTTGTACAAGAATCTCTACATTATAGATTGCCGCATATTAACATTTGCGTTTACCCTATCTAATAAATCTTGTTCAATCTTCTTCGGCTATGGGTTCGTTAATTCATATTTAAATTGCACCGGTTGAAGTCAACTGCCAACTTTAGCTCAGCACAAATAATAAGTTGTTCTTGTAAATAATAAAAAGATATCAATTTTGTATAAGAATCTAAGACTATCATAGTCAGGACAACGAGGCGAACATCCTCTATATGTTATATAAAGTACAGTGGTGTATTTCTATAGAAATGTAGAGTTTATTCCTTCAGTGCAGCCCTTCTACTGTGGCGCATCCAGAAATTTCTGACAGTGGCGATTTTGCTAATTTTTTCGACAGGAAAGAGGTATTTTACTGAAAAATTTTCAACCACTATTTAAGTAACTATCATTAATTTCCTGAGCATATTTAACGTTTGTGTAGTATGTATTTACTCAGACAGGCGAGGGGGGCAAGGTGCGGTCGTCAAGTCCCGCCCCAGTACTGGATCCACCGGTGTCGTTCCCTTGTTTCATTCCACGGCCCATGTCAACTTTAGGGTCCGGACGTTATAATGTTATAAAAAAGAACAGCTAAAAGCGTGGATTCGGGAGGGGGCGCTAGCCCCCCCACTTAAGCTTAGGCTTAGTGCGTGGCTCATATAGAGACCTTAGCTTAGGCTAAGACTAAGGCTTAGGCTTTGTATATCGAGTACGGTATGACATGCATTATACTTCGGCAACTAAAGTTGACATGGGCCCATTCCGCTATCGCTCAGAAAATATGATCTGTCATATTTATATTCGAATCGGCAGTGTAAAACTAATGCTGTAGAATTTTGTGGAAGATTTTACAGCAATTGTTAATTAAGTTTAGCAACAATTGATGTTAAAATTTTGCTCAGGAACTTTCCTTAATAGTTACAATACAGAAAATAATGTACCGTTAATATTCTATCGCATATCATGCATCGTATTGTCTGAAGTAAAAAATTGAAAATTTCGCATTTCTCGCTGTCACTGTGTCTGTCTTCGAAATCATACTTAGCTGCGATTAAAACTGATTAAAGCACAAAACAAGTAATCTATATCGCATTTAGTATAGGCTGCGCCCTAAAGATGCAGCATTACTAAAGACTCATGTCTTACGCCATAAGGTACAATCCTTCACTCTTGCGCCATGGGTTCAGTAAATTATCGAAGCCTTTGCAAATATTTGAATTCTAACCATATCAGTGAAAAATCTAATATCGTAAAAATTAACATTTTGACGAAACAAGTAAAATTATACATCGAACTAATATTTACTCAGCTAGTCCCGAATATATTCATCAGGAACAAACTATGAGCGACTTTTATGAAACTTCGCTAAAATTTAGTTTACAGATTTCAACGGCGCGGCATCATGGATTGGCTATTTCGAGTATCGAAGCATATTTGTAAATAGTTGTCCGCGTACCGGTCTTATGCTTGATCCAGCAATTCCCATAATAGCCTCACCAGCATATTCTTTCTAAATCTCTAAAGATTCTCTAAGACACTGTAAAGAAGCTTTAAGCTCTAAAGAATTTTGGTGCCACTTTGTATCATTTTGCGTTATATTTCTTGCAAATGTATGTTCTCCGCTGCCGTCTAGTTTGAGTCTATTTACCAATAATCTGAGGGGAAAAAACAGTAATTCTATGATTTAGTCTCTCATAGAATGGTTAAAAAATATATAAAGCATTTTAGAGAGCTACAATGCAAATAAAAGTACAGGGGTGTAGAAAGGGATACAAGGGAACTATTTTCGAGTAACGAAGATCCTACCTATGGTCCTCCTCACAATTTTCCCACAGCTACACCCCATCTCCAGTCTTTTTAGTGATGTCCTGCGGCTAGTCGCAAAAGACTAACCGTGTCCTCGATAAATGACAAACCTTTTATTCCATAAAATGCTTATGTATAAAATTATAAATACAAAAAAGTCTTCGTTCAAACACAAAATAAATTAATAAAGTAGCAATGTTTCAAGCATTTCTGAACTCGGCGACTCGAATAATAATTATGTGGACGGCGATAATATGAAAAGATAAACTTTTGATGCTTAACTTGGTCAAACGCTAATCGCATCGTGGGATTTGGCACGAATTCAGTGGGTAGTGGTCCAGACCGGAAAATATATGCTTGTCGTTTTGAATTAAAGCATAGTTATCGTTTTGTGAAGTTTGCTGTGTGTAAATCAACGACCGTTACAAAACGCCAAGACTATGTTATTAGATATTTTTTTCAAATCAAAATATCTAATAACAGCAGCAGTATACGTACATATGCTAAGATTTGTATCTAAATTCGCTTGAACAGTTGTGCGTTATTATTGCAGCCGCCAGTATGTGATATTGTTTTCGTCTTTTCTTCGTAGACTTCAATTAGCTAGGTCCTCTTTGATAAGCTAGCGTAGCCTTACTCTAAATACTATCATGTATCCCCACTTATTCCTTAACATTTTCATCAAATCGCCGGTCAAAATCGGCGGCAGACCTGCAATGCGAAACGAGGCATACATACCACTACGCCATTCAGCACGTGAAATTTTTGCCTAAGTTATATAATTTATTGGAATAAGAGTCCAGTTAATACACAAAAGAGATAAAGAACCTTGAATAATGATAAATAAAATGTTTTAAATACTGACTGGATTGCTCATTTATTCATAAGCCAAAGGATTTTTATTTCTGTTACTGTCTTAACTTTCATCATTTTTCAATTTAAAAAACATTGTAGAAAATTGGCAGACTGCACTTCATGATTCATACCCAAATTAAAAATTCAATGGCTTTAGAGAAGCATTTGCTATGTTTTAATGAAAAATAGCCTCTGTCATATGCTTAGCTTGTTGAAATATTGAAACGAGCGGCCAATTCGTACACAAGGCAATGTGGAGAACTAAGTTAGGAAGCGCCAAACGAGCGATAATCGCTTTTAAGTGAACATTTTGAAAATATTAGTTTATCTTTCAAACCATCAGGTTTCATACCGCGATAAGAGCATGTTAATCGGGGATAAACTTGCGAAATTTGCAAAATGGAACGATGTATTAAAATGCTCATAATCTTTCTAAAATTTCAGAAAAAGCTATGATTCTAAAATTCTCTAACCGAGCATCTATAATTTATGTAATCGACTGTTAAGTTGAAACTTGGTGCGATTGTGGCGGTAAAGTTTATAGAAATCAGTTATATAGTCTTCCTTACTTAAAGTTGAAGCATAAACGTAGTAATGTTAATATGCATATACGTAATTGGTATAAATACAAACTCATTGTACTGTCTGAAATACCATTTATAAAAAAAACGAATGGTAGCAGAGCGAAGAATACCATCGCACAACCGTCCAACGTCAAAAAATTGATCTTTTTAAGTGCTAAAATTGCTAAAAGTTGTACTAGCTATGCATACGGCGTCAAGACAACAAGAACGCAACAGAGAAGGCATGCAAAAGACAGACAGGGTAGGGACGGACAACGTTTTTTTCTTTCACTTACACATAGCTGAACCTGACCGAGGCGGACGTGCGGGCTAGGAATGAAGGAGACAGAAGCAGAAGAAGGAGACGCAGCCATGACCGTAGTAGCTAAGCCCAAAGACGACACGACTACAGTGACCGAGACCCAGGAGAAAGACAGAAGCCCCACGACCGCGACCGTCCCTACCCCCGGACCCGAAACAGAAACAAAACGGGAGGGGGAGGCACCGCAACTAAACGCAAACATGAAGGTCATACAGTACGAACCTTCACAAGAACCCTGGACTAAGATAACAGGCTTAACCACCGGAAGAAAACTAGTCTCCGGAACAGGACCAGAAAAGATAAAAAAAAGGAGGAAGGAAGGGGAACCAAACATCCACAGTTGTGAGTATAAACCGACCCTGTCTAGGACAACCCCGCACCAAGACAGACGAGACACAACCCCTACGAGACTAAACCGCTGCAGAACTATCCGAAACAGAACTAGAAAGCCATAGGCAGGGAAACGATAGAGTAGGAGATAGTGCTAACAAAATTAGCCATTAGGATACGGATGAGGGAACTCCTGGGAAATCTACGGATGAACGATATGGAGTTAGATTACTCTGGGGATTCATTCCCGAATTGCCAGAGAAACAAACAACAGAAGAAAAACACAAGAATACCCACAACAAACACATAAGACTCTACATTCGCTGCAAACCTCAACGGAAACCCATACTATGACCCATCTGCAAAGGCAACAACATAATAGGCAAAAGAGGAAAACGAAAAAAACTAAAAAAACCAATAGACTCAAGAAGGACAATGAAAGGCAGATGAGCTATAAAGAAAAACAAAGCTAAGCAACGCTGAAGAAAAAGATGGCAACAGCTGAAAATACCAGGAGAGACCAGGAGAGCGAGGAAAGCGGACGCAAAGGGTGGGAGGGACAGGTCAGGGAAGGCGGGAAAACGAACTGCAAAGAAATGCCTGCTCGGGAAAGCGGTGGAGGGAAAAGCGGGGGTAAAAAAGCGCAGGGAGTGAAACAAGAAGAGTCGGGGCATGAAGAATAAGGATAGTGGAAAACGGATGGGACGGCACCGCCAGGGACCCCCCCCCGGGTAACCCCCCCCCCGGGTAAGCCCCTTTGTACAAACAAACTGTTTCTAGATCATTAAATGTAGGGTAAACTCGGCTAAGGTGGACACTCGGTTAAGATGGACACTTTTCAATTTTTTTCCAAAATATTAAGGTCTCATTGGCTAACCACATAATGCTGACAATTTGTTTTTTGTCACGTGACTGTTACGAATGTTTTCTATTGGCCACAGCAGCCACGTTTGAAAATTTTGATTCGCTGTTGAGCAATTAGTTCGAAATGGCGCCCTATTTTTATTACTTGTTTTTTTAACTTTGTATACAGAAATTTAAACTATTTTTCAGGCTTTAATGACGAGCTCTTTTGTTGTGCCACCAGAAATATTTTTATACTGAAATGATCGTAGGGATGTCTAGTATATTACTATTATTTCAATTTTCACTGTTACAGCTTACCTGTTGGACCATGGATTATTTTCCACATAGCTCAATTTTTCTGTGTATTGTTCACAAAGTGGACACTCATTATGTATGAAATGGACACTTGCTTGTTAGGTGGACACACATGGCTCAGCTTTACCTATTGTCTCGAAAATTACCAAGGCATGTTGTATATGCCTAATATAAAATACAGTGAGGGGGCAACACAGTGTGAGGGCAGCGTCATTTGGCATAGACCAGCTGGGGTGGGGCATGTGCCCCGAAATTAGACTGGGGCATGGCGTATAGTTTGCCCCCTCCCCAAAAATTCTGCTGCCCCTACCTTTTTACTATTTTGCAACGACAGTTGTCTCATGAGATTGGTGGCTTTATATCGTCCAAATTTGTATTAACCATTCTCGCATAAGAAACTAAAAGCTGAACCACAGCACCACCGATCGAAAACGCCCACAAGAGTAATACGAAGCCGGCCCTGTAAACGAACTATTAAATGCAACCACGATCAGAAAAACTGTTTTGCGATATGTCGGTTCTGGCTTCTTACTTAAAGTCGTACAAGAAGAGGATGAGTAGAAGTTTCGATACACCATTTTATCGTTTAATAGTTAGAATGGCATATCGTGTCCTTGAGCTTGTCCAACTGATTTTCGATCGGCAGGAGTCCGATTTCCCACTGAGCATAGAAGATGTTAGGCGGCTAGCATTCAATTTTTGCGAGAGGAAAAACATTCCACACAAATTTAACACCAGGAATGAAATGGCCGGATGGACATGGTGGTCAAAATTCAAAAGTCGGCATAGCGATATTGCTCGACACACCGCTGAAAACCTTTCCATTTCCTGTGCGCTTGGTCTCAGCCAAGACAGCATTAAAAGTCATTTTGACCGTCTAGGAGAAATTTTACAGAAGTATAATATCACAGACAAGACAAACCGTATCTACAACGTAGACGAAACCGGTCTAACTTTGGCGCCGCAGCGAAAGAAAAAGGTTCTGGCAAGAAAAGGTACCAAGACGGTTGCATGTGTCTCTCCTTGCGAGAAGGGGTCTACCACGACTATAGTCGCTTGCATCAACGCAGCAGGATCAGTGTTACCTCCAATGGTAATTTTTAAGTGAAAGAAAGTCCACGATGATCATCGAAAGGAAATGCCAGTCGGCGCCGTGGTGTCATGTTCACCAAATGGGCGGATCGATAGTGATCTTTTTCTACAGTGGTTCAAAGAAGTAGTCTTGGTTTATCGTGATCCAATTCCTTTTGACGAATACGATTTAATTGTTTTGGACTCACATGCTCCACATACTAAAAACGTTGAGTTATTTAATATTGCAAATGAAAACAAGATTAAGTTGTTTCCACTGCCGTCTCTTACTTCCAGCAAGCTCCAACCGTTAGATGTTAGTATTTTTTCGTCTTTAAAAAGTCATGGGAGCAGCACATTGCGAACTACTCCAACGCCAACAATTCTAAAGTTTTGGATCGGGCCAACTTCGGATCTGTATTCGCCAAAGCGTGGAAAGGAATGACAGCTAAGCGTGACAAAACTGGCCGAGCGTTTGCATGCACCGGAATTTGTCCATATAACGCTTCTGCTATCAGTCCTGAAGCTTCCCGTACAGCAAATGCTTTGTTAGGAACCTCATCTGGCGCCGAAGACGCTTGTTGCAGTAGTGCTGCATCCAACCATGACGGTAGTCGCGAGTTTGATGATCCAAATGTGTATCAGCAGGGAAGTGATGTAGAAGGGCCGCTAGCAGGTCCTATTATCAGCGATCACGAAATATTCTACAACAGTACGGAAGTTGTTGAATCGCGGTATAACGAATTAAGCTTACGTGCAGAAAATTGCAGCGAAGATTACGAGTCAACCGGTGAATGCACATATGCCACTCTACATAAGGTCTGCGAAGCTAATTCTGAAGGTGACGACATACGGTTTCACGACATGTTAGTACCAGTCCATACTAATGCTGAAGTAGCTGCAGCTAAGCGGTCGAGAATGCATCAACCACAGCGCGTGCTGAACCCGACACCCGAAAAGTCTAATGCTGTCGAAACTTCGTCCGCGAAGTGCAGCGCACGAAAGGATTGGATGTGTTCTTGTTGTGGCACGTGTTACTCCAAAGACAGAAGCAAAAAACATTGGTTGCAATGTATTGAGTGCGGTGAATGGGGGCACGAAACCACTTGTGGAGTTTCCACTGAAGCGACGTATTTTTGTTTTAAGTGTTACGAAAATGTGAAAGCTTTGTTTGTCTCCAAACAATTCTAGTTATAGAATTATTTCCATCCGGGATTCATAGCCGTTACGGCTTAAAATCCCCTATTTCAAACGTTTTTATTAAAATTTTCATCCACATCTTAATTTGATATGAGAGATTTTCTTACAATTTCATTTTCTGCTTTGCTTTGTGCGGCCTTCAGTACACTATTAATGAAGATCACGGCTAATAACTCCAGTTTCCTGTGAATTAAATCAAAATTGTCATTTGTATCAAAATAGGTCCTATGCGCAATTTTTCACTACACATTTGTAAATAAACTCCTTCATTATATTAACTGCACAAGTAAATTTAATTTTAAAGGCTGTATAAACGCATATGTATAGAACTTGTTGTTGACGTTTATGCCAATACATCGTTTGAGTGTGAATTTTATAGTGTCCAAATAACCAGAGTGGAATGTCCATTCTAGCCGAAATGTGTCCACCTAATAAATAAATAGTGTCCACCTTGGAGGCAACGACGCTAGTGTATTATTCGCAAAGAGGTTTGAGGTGTCCACCTTAGCCGAGTTTACCCTATATAAAAAAAAAAAAAAACACAAAAAAATTAAAAAAAAAAAAAAAAAAAAAAAAAAAAAAAAAAAACAAACACAAAACCCACAAAAAAAAAAAAAAAAAAAAACAAAAAAATAACAAAAAAAAACCCCACAACCCACACCAACACCACACCCCCCCCCCCACAACACAAAAACAAGCAAAGCCTGAAGCACAGAGTTGTGCCATATGGTTATGTCACGCCAATTAATAAATTGTATAATGACATTTTGGTTCTAATTCTAATGTGCATACCTAATGTTGCAAAAGCTATAAATATAGGCGTTTATTCACCTGCTTAGCTATTAGTGCATATGACCATAGCTGTCCAATGTAAGACGGTCTAGGGGCCGGGCCGATGGGTAAACTGGAAAAGGCAGGGGTAGGTCAACCGGAAATGGCAGGGGTAGATCAACCGGAAATGGCAGGGGTGGGTAAAGGAACTTAGCCAAAAAATTTTCCCTCAGCTGCCTAATTATTACTCTTAATTTTCCGCAATTTTCCTAAAATTTTTTGTATGCCATACAGGTATAGAGATTAGGATTGTACAAATATATTAATGATTTAATGCGTACCGAGTCCATCGCACATTGTCAAATTTTACGTCAACTGACTTCTTTTTTGCCTTTACGTAGATAGGTTCTTTGATGATCACATGAATGGATATCAAGCAATCCTAATTATTCAAGCAGCAGATTTCCGACGTGGCTTAGTAGATGTTGTAGAACTTCCATGGGGTTCATAATCAACCGATCCCATGTCCTATTCGGTGATGCGGTAAGACTATTCTAGACTTACCGTAAACACACACCAATTATAAATAGAAAAATACTGAAACTTATCGCAAGTGAATGGTACCAAAGTGGAGCTTCATGTACAACAAATCGGTTACCGCGACTCTAGCATGATCTGTAGCAAAAAATTTGCCATATGAATTTGCAAACAACGGAAAATATAAAGAGAAACTTCACATCCATAAAAATTGAAAGCCAAAAAAGATATTAGAATTAGTCGCTAATACATTAGTGAAAGGCTAAATGTTGAAAATCACCGTATGTCTGTGCTGTTGTATACTTAAGGTCTTAGCGCAGCATCTTGCATGTTTTCTGGATGTTGGGTTATTAACACTGCCTTAGTTTTACTTAGTTACGGAAAGATTATATGGCTCTACTGCGAACGTAAAAATCAGAATGAAGTTAAACGTTTTTTAATGTTGTTCCTTCTTTTACTAGATGCTGCGTTTAGGCTATTGGGTTTACCGCTGTTGCTCTTAAATATTGGTGAGCCAGATGAATTTCTAATATTAGCCGGTTCTGATCCGGAAAACATTTTAGCATCTTATTCGACACCTGTTTATAAAATCTCGGAATCAAATTAGCTGTACTCGCTTTGTCGCAGGACGGACGCAAGCTTTGTAAAAATTATAGCCAATTAAAGTGTTCATAACAAGTGTTCATTTCGCTTGACCGAATCTAACTTTGCTATGTTTTTAGCCTGAAGTTGAACTTTTAGCCTAAAACTAAGCGCTAGCATGAAGCAATTTAAAAAACGTCAAATTTTATTTAAAGTTGAGTTTGAAATGATGGAAATTTTTAGTCATAGCTTTCTTAAAACACATTATGGTATAAATAAAGTACTAGTATACATACCGAGACACACAGAACACAACACACATTCCGTTCACAGTCGCTGCGAGAAATAATCCGCGGTTATAAACTGATTTTGCAAATAGATATTAAGTATAATGTTGAATTTAAGGTTTGAGCTGCACATGAATGATTTTAAATTCTTAATTTTAGAATTATAAGAAGAGTGTCACTTAACACCCTATGTATCGAATTAATTTTAAATTTTGGTTGTGACTGAACAAAACAACCTAGCTGCGATAAGTCGAAGCCATGAAAAGTGAATTTGAAGGCACGTTCATCAGCCATTGAGCTCTTTTAACGCCTACTGCGCAGATCCTCAATCTGATAAACCGAACGAATAACAACAACACGTGTATAAACCTGCAAGAGATGCCACTTTTTAGTTGATGCAGCTCTGGGCAACTCAATTGGTGGTTGTCGGTCATCTGTAGCCACTAAAGGATTAATAAATGTCGGTCAACACTCATATGCGTACCAGCTTCTGCTGGATTAAGTCGTTAATTTTGTCATAATCGCGTCAACAATATGAAATGTTTCAATGCTCAAGTCAAGTTTCTCACAAAAAGCTAAATATAAATGCCTTATTCAACGTTATATGTATTGTGTGAGTGAGCGTTAAGCTAAAAATTTATCTTGACAAAGCATGATTTGTCTCTTGATAGCGTGACTAAAAACCATTTTTACTGTTGTAGCTTTCGTAAGCTAAAGAGTTTAGGCTCAAATTTATCAATGATCTTGCTATGTTGGTTTAGTGCGTTACTAAATAATGATGAAAGCTTTGGATGGAAATACTCGCACTACCATAATATATTATAGATCATCTACTTCAACACTGAACTGTTGGGGAATAAAAAAGTTCTCACAAATTTTCTGGCTGATACATAATGCCATAAATTTGAAACTTTGAGTGTCCCAGGAAAGTTGATTGATGCACCCAGTAATTTTTTAGATGCTGGTCACATGACACAGTTAATAACCAGTAGTTTGAAAATTTGTGGGTCTTGATAAATTGGGTGGACCCAGCAAATTTATATAGGAACGATTAACATCCAGTAATTTTAGGTTTTCCGACACAAATTTTATCTCTTTTTCAGGTACAAACTGGAGTATTCGTATGTTATATTTCATCCAGCATTATTATATTGAAAAGAAAGACAGTAAAAGCCTATGCGAAATATTGCACAAGGAAGTTTTTAATATTTAAATTGGACAACACTGGAATGGACAGGAAGAGGCCAAAACTGACAAGACGTTCCCAACCCTTGCAGTAATCCTGAAAATCAATCAATGAACCACAGCGTTAAAATTGGCTTAAAGCATTATATAGTATCAGTATAGAGAAACTGTGCTTTTATCTCTTTCTTAAATCAAGGCAAATCATTACACAGTTGAGTGATTAATCACGGAGTACCACTAATCATGGGGTACTCACCCGTTTTTTGAGCAGGTAATTAATAATCCCCATACTGATGTCTCATGGGACTATACCCACACCCCCAGCTAAAGTAACTACTAATTTGCCAGTGGGGTAATTAACCGTTGGGTAATTAATCACCTGTTTTTAAAAAGGAAATTTATTATCAGCCCACCCCGTAACTGATGACCCATGATTATTTATATATGCAAACATTATATGCGTGGGTAGTTAATCGCCATAATCCCTCTGGTAATGTGACTCGTATACATAATTTTATATATATAGCGTCCTAAAATAATAATTCATCATTTATATAAGTTTTATATGGCGATAGTCAAACCAAGCGATGATACATCGCTTTATCTGCCGTAACTGATAAGAACCATTCATAGATTTAGTATAAAAGCAAATAACTTTCGAATTTTCATTATTTTGCGAGTTTCATTTCACTGAGTTATGTTGGGTTTTTATGTATATCCGAGTTTTCTTTCATGGATCTGCTTTTTTCTAGATTTATATTACACAACCCAAAATAGGACTACGCTAAAGTTTTCGTTCATATATTTAACATTGTTGATATAACTTGAGAAATTGTGCATTACACGCTATACAAAACGAAAAATGTGACTACCATTCGTCTATTTTAACAACATTCTCAGTATATCACCATAGTTGTAACATAGCTTATATAGTTAAAGCCGTGCATACAAATTTCTGAATGCACGGTTAGCTATATAACAAGTTATTTGTAGCATAGGCAGCAATGCGTTCAGAGATTTGTACGCACGGTAACTCGTTCATATATTTAACATTGTTGATATAACTTGAGAAATTGTGCATTACACGCTATACAAAACGAAAAATGTGACTACCATTCGTCTATTTTAACAACATTCTCAGTATATCACCATAGTTGTAACATAGCTTATATAGTTAAAGCCGTGCATACAAATCTCTGAATGCACGGTTAGCTATATAACAAGTTATTTGTAGCATAGGCAGCAATGCGTTCAGAGATTTGTACGCACGGTAACTCGTTCAAACCCGTGCTGTCGCACTCGTTTGAACTAGTCATAAACTGTGCGTACAAATCTTTGAACGCACTGCTGCCTATGCTACAACTATTACATAGCCACTACACCCAAGTATTAGATTTCGGAAACTGCTTACATTAGATATTTTTACATTTTAGAATTATTATAATTAGCACATGACTTATATAGTGGCGATAGCATAAACGTAATTTGCATAACATATATCACACTAATGTATAGTTACCGTACAATATGGTTTAGTAATGTATACATACATTATACGGTAACAATAACAATGATACATATATGAAAGTGATGTAATAATAATAATAATAAAACATTTGTAACGCGCCTTTTTCGCCGAAGCGTGACAAAAGCGCAATATAATAAATGCCAGGTAAAGATGTCATGTTATAAACAATTTATATTCATGCAACCGGGAACATATGAGTTTTCAACTTAGATTTGAACTGAGCTAAATCGAGGTTCGGATTTCGTAAAGCTCTTGGCAAGTTGTTCTATTCCGAGGGTCCCAGATACCAAAAACTATTGTTTATTGTTACATCGATTCGGAGTACTCGTTCATTGGCGAGTCGGGCCACTGACGACTGATTCAACGTATCAACAATGTAAGATGGGGTATTTGAGCTTTAGAGCATTGTAAATGAGCATCAGCATCTTGTATTTAATTCGTCGATCTAGAGGCAGCCAATGAAGTTGCCTCAAAACGGGACTTATGTGTTCGTGTCGTCGAGACCCAGAAATCATTCTCGCCGCAGTTTTCGGAAGACGACAAAGTGGCAAGAGGTATACAGACTGCGAACTACCAAACAATGCATTACAGTAGTCAATACGAGACATAAGAAAAGCCCTGGCGATTGAATGGGTTGTATCCAGACGGTTTCGAATGCTCTCTATTTCCCGTAGTTGCCATGTGCAAGATCCTGCAAGTTCAGCGATATGTTTCTCAAATGTCAATTTCGTGTCTATAGTCTCCCCTAATATCTTTATGGTATGAGTAGGATGTACAATTTCACCCCCATGTCAATAGATCGGCCCACATATTGCTGGCGACTGTGATACATTAGTCCAGTTTTGGATTTGTTCAGCTTTAATTTGTTGTTACCAAAGGCAGAGTTCAAGGAAACAAATCAACGTTGCACCGATGATACTATATAAGCTTCTTCGGGGGTATAGAAAGATTTATATACCTGAATGTCATCAGCATAGCTGTGGATATTGAACCATTTGGATCACCGAAGCGAGAAAGACGTTGAGGAGCACTGGTCCAATGGCGCTGCCTTGGGGCATTCCGCTTTGCAAGACTGTAGTCCTTGACATGGATCTCCCTAGTTGAACGCGCTGTTCTCGATTTGTCAAGTAAGATTCGAACCACTTCAATGAAGAAGGTGAGACTCCGACGTCTTGAAGTCGTTGAAGCATAATCCTATGATCAATTGTATGGAAAGCAGCAGATAGGTCCGGGCTCATAAGCAGAGTGACTTGTTTTCTTGCAAATGCTATCTGAATATCGCTGCAAACTTTGACCAATGCAGTCTCTCTGGAGTGACCTTTGCGATATTCAGACTGAAATTTGGGAATGTGATCGTTTCTTTCTAAGTGGGTGATCAGCTGTCCCATCCCTACCCGTTCCATAATTTTGGTAATGAAAGAGATGTTTGAAATTGGACGAAAATTGTTCATGTCATTAATGTCGGCATTTGGACGCTTAGGTCGAGGATGGATGATTGGTGTCTTTTCTCTGTTGCTAACAGCTCGCGTTTCAATATACTCGTTGATGAGTGCCGCAATTGGCCGACCTAAAATAGTCGCAAATTTTTTTATTACTGCTGGTGGCAGGACGTCTAGTGCGCAACATTTGGACTTGCTTTCTGTGATGAGAGTTGTGATGAATTCTTCGGGTACAGGGCTCAGATTTAATTGGGGACCCTGATAACTCGCTGATGGTAAGATTTGTTGTGATGCCGGAAACTGCCATCGAATAGCAATTATCTTGTTTAGAAAATAACTAGAAAATTCGTCGACGCGATCTGGTGACACAGGTGGTTGACTTTTCCGGTTGAATATAGCATTTATGACGTTCCATTTTTTCATGCTAACTGTATCTATTTTAATCTTCCAATGATTGTTAAATTTTTGCTGACATAGACGTCGATAAACTTTCTTTTGGTTTTGATAGTTGACACTGTGATGGTCCCCAGGAACGTTCAAACCGCATGAGAACTGTCTTCGTTCGTCGGCATTCCGAATCATACCAAGGTGAATCAGGGCGATCTTGAATTGTTCTGGATGGTATCGGAAGTTGCCTTTCCACGATGGAAATTAATGAATCATAAAAGTAGTTGACTCGGTCGTCTAAAGATCCATGCAAGGGCATCGAAAGTTGAGAAATAGCAGTCTCAAAGGCATCAGCGTTAATAAGTGCCCAGTTCTGATAGTTAATTGTAGTTGTTTGTCTTGTGAAGTTAACGTTACAGTTTATATTGGTTATGATTAAACGGTGATCTGAGACAGCACAGTCTCTTGCTACAACTTCTAACAGGAGTGTGTTACTTGAGAAAGACATTACCAGATACAGTGTGTAGGACTGTTGATTTTGTGGTAAACAATACACCCGAAAATACAATCTTCTTTGTCATATGGAATGTCGTACTGGCGCCAACATGCAAAAGCAGGATGAACGGGCGATGGGGGATGACTGTTGTAGGATTTGACCCATACATGCGATGTGTCGCAACTGAAGTCACTGAAACGAATTTTTTTCTGCTGAAAAGGTTTCAGACCACCAATAAATCAAGTTCACCTTATGCTAAATAATAAATTATAGAGCTTTTGATTATGAATACATAGCTGAGTGGTTATTATGGTGCATTGACAATCCCGAAGCAGTGAGGTCGAGTCTCATCGAAGTGGATAAGCCTTTTCGTGTTTTACAGTTTGTTCGAAATATTGATGTAAAAATTGTCAAATTACGTCGCTCTTAACCCATTAATGCCGACGGTGTTAACACGGATATAAAAGCGTCATAATTGTGTTTTTTATGCCAAATCACGCTTAGAGCACTGGTTTATAATCAAAAATATCCCCGTAATGCCTGTTCCAAAAATATGACCTGGCAGGTTTTCCTGCCACTCGTCATATGAGGCATAACCATCATGACATAGTATCCTTACCAAATATAACGACAAAGACGCAAACAAACTCGAATAATACAGCAAAAATAAGACATGCATTATGAAAAATATTAACACACTAATAGCAGATGAAAAAGAAATAAAAGAAAACTGAACCAGAAAATATTTATCATACAGTCAACAAGCGATATTCAGATTCCAGTGGAAAACAAAACAAGGTTGGAACGAATGTTCGTGTACATATTGAGGATTCTGATGAAAATTTGTATTGTTACTCATAGACCTGCCCTTTTTATTTGGTATGATAATCTTTCATGCATTCAGGATGAACGGGGATTCGGCACTTTGAGCAACCAAATTTCGTTCGACGCCCGCATTGTTTGCATCGAGCATTAGGCATCCCAGTTTCCTCCGTCCAATGCTGCATCCCATCGTATCGCACGTCGTCCCCAGAGGTAGTGTTTGGCGCTATCGCTTTAAGGGCGCAGCCAGAATGAGGAGGTGTTCCATGAGATTCAATGAGAAATGTAGCCACGGCTCTGCAATACGCCAAAAAGTCTCCATGCCATCCTGACTGTTTCAAGCAGATGTAGCCATTTGACAAACACGTTTTGAGGAACCAGTTGAAGAATGGCCACCACCATTTCTTAGATCTGACCGGGATGTGATACATATTCAGATACGTATTGGCAAGGTCCGCGCCGCCCAGCCTTGCATGGTACTGTGCGATGGCTCCCGGCATGAGGACGTCAATGTAGTCTCGCGCAGTTTTTGAATACACTTTTCACAGCTTTTACTGGTTCCATTCCGTGACAATTGCTGGCAATCGTAACAATGTTGTTATCGTGCCAGCGGATGATCTCAAGCTCATTTGCAGCAATCCTGTCTGCTGTACCTCTGTTACCCTTCTTTATATCACTCTTAGAGGTTAGCGGGACACCATTACACATATTCTGACGCAAGGTGCCTGTGCCACCGATTTCACGCCGTGACAACTCCTTGAGTAGAGAGGCCGATGTAAACAAGTTGTCAAAATAACAATAAGTGTTCTTAGGAACATTCGCGTAATCTATCAGACCAAGGACCACATCACCGCCCAGTCCAATCCCGGATTTTTGCAACCTTGTAGAAGCACCACAATACGGCTCGGCATGGTACAGGTAGCCATCGGATCCACACAAACTCCAGTTTTTGAAACCGTACCGTATTGGCTTATTTGCAATAAACTGCTTCGCTGAATGGCTTCCATAATATTTTAGCATCTGTTCGTCGATCCTGCAAAACCGGGTAATCGCACGCTTCTTGAAATTATTGTTGGCGATGTCAAAAATTGGCCGAACCTTGTACAATTTGTCATCTTGTATCATTTCCAAGTTGTTTGAAAAATGCAAGCATCTATAGACTTTTTCGAAATCATCGCGCCTCATGTGGTTCGAAACGAACGGCACGTGAGTGTCGCACGCCTGCTCCCAATATAGTCGCCGCCTGGGAAGACGATGGTACCCACTGTATATCAAAATGCCGACGTATGTGAAAAACTCTTCCATCGTAACCGTTTGACAGTATCCCCGCTGTTCAGCATATATATTTGGCTCCCGGACAGCAAGGTTTGCGAATTCGTAGCTGAAAAATTCTTGAAACGAAGTAATTGGCGATGCCAAATCCAAGCCACCAAGGAGGTCATTTTCCTCCCGCAGCGGTACTTCGCTGCTCGCTGCCTTGTTGTCTCAGTTGTATTCAGATGGTTTGTATTTTTTGACGGGAGCGGGAATCGCGTCACCATGGATACCCGTCTTGGCCTCTGCTTGATGGTGAGATGCCTCCGATCTGAGCACTCGGCGTGGCAAGTGTTCAATGGAGCCCTGAACTTCATAATCCGACAAGTCGCTATCTTGGTCCGATACAGCATCGGGACGCTCTGTTGGTGGACAGAAGCCAATGTTTATTTGTTCAATGTCTGAATCACACTCGATGTCGCTGTCTTCTAATACCATGTGAAGTACTTCGTCGACAGTGTACGTCTTTGAACTGAAACAAACAACAAAACATCATAAACTCATGTACATATATATTGCAGACGGAACTTTCCGATCTTACCAGCAAAATATAACGAATATAGGTATATAATTTTATCAAACTATTTCCGTTCTTACTGAAAAGACGTTGCAGTATAATAATCATGTTGTTGAAGTGATTTTAAACTCTAAAAAACACGATCGTTGCATGAAATTATCTGTATTATTGGTTATCCATAGATCGTGCATGTAATGCTGTATATGCAGTGGCAGGAAATCCTGCCACTCAAATATGTCTAGGTGTACCTGCTCCATGGAGTTTCACGTTTAGCACCGGGTAAACGATATTCAAGCATGATATCATAGCAGTGTAATTACATATAAATATAGGGCCCCTGATTGAACGCTGGCCAGACATGCTTCTATAAACTAACTTTGCCATAACTCGTGATTCTGAGGAAGGAATGGCGTTAAAACAATCCGGTTTGAAAAGATCGAAACACTTGTTATTTTATCAAATTGTAATGTAATCGGTAGATAAGTACTGCTGAAATAAAAGAAAGTTATATTCAGCGAAGTTTAATGCAGTAGCCATGCAACAGGGCCCCAAACCTATAGTGGCAGGAAAAGCTGCCAACCGTCACTAATGGGTTAAATATATATGTCAGCGAATAACCGAAACCGTCCATTTAAACCGGAACCGAAACTTGGTCTTCGAAATTTATATATATTGTAAAACAGTTGAACGAAGAAATCAAGGTATAGTGGATTTACAATGCATTAAAAATAGCTTTTACATTAAACTTAATCTATTGCGGTGGTATTATTGCCTTTCTGAAACTTCAAAGAGACTGAGGAAGCTAATAATGTTTATTTATTGATCAAATATGTCGTTTTTTGGACACCCAGAGCAAACAATGTCTTCCACTATACATCATTGCGTATACTGCGTCAAATCGAATAATGTTACAAAGCTTGGAGCGTAGAATACACACATTCGCTCTGTCTCCAGTCGCCTCCCTTTACTACACATACGTTTGTTACATGTTCTTCTGTAGGAAACTTGAAATTATTGGTTTATATATATCATTCGAAGAGAAATTAATAGATAGAATGTAATTTTCTGATCAGTGGTCAGGGACACTCTTTAGGCTAGTGCCCGTAAGTTTTGGACAAACAGTGCCCGTAAGTTAGATGATAATGATGATAAGTTTCTAATCAGAATGCGATAAATGAGACACATTGTGATTCTTCTCGCACAGTTTCAATAAATACAGTTCTTTGCCAAGAAAGCAGTTTCCATCTGCGTTGCAGATAACGTTAGTTTACTTCATGTTAGACTGATTTACCAAGTTTACAAGCGCATAGGCGGGTTCTTGAAGCAATTTATGCTAGCCAAGCATACCCTAAGTACTTCTGCGTAAGCCATACTCTGTTACCAAGTTGGACCGGTTTAATTCAAAGGTACCCCACAGATATCTGGATGTGTAAAACAGCTGCTACAAGCATCGACGTGGCTTTCATTTGTTAACAAACTCCTGCAGGTTATGAAAAATTCCAACTGAAATTATGTGCCCTACTTACGTTTCACACGGCAAATTGGTTAGTTAATCTTTTCTTTTGCTTGGTTGTATTGGAGCTTGATCATTGTATAATATATATTACATATGTTTGGATTACAGGATGAAGCAAAAACGTGGAAAATTTCAAACAAACTTTTTAAACCGGAATTCCGGTTCCGGTATGGTTTTTTCTCTTTGCCGGAACCGCAACCGGAACACGATTTTCGCCGAAACCGGAACCGGAATTCCGGTTACTCCCTGATATATATCGATATTGGTTAACAATAGTCGGACCATGCATTCTCAGGGAAAACTGAGTCGAAAATCTATTTTCAGCTAATGAACATGAACTTTTCGCCCATCATTTCTACGCATTTGTTGAGACTTATTCTGAGAGACAGTTTTACTTGCTTCTTGTGTAGAGAAATGCCATTGTAGTATATTTTAAGAAATTCCACAGCAACCCTGAGTACTAAATTTACGAGTGGAAAACTCTTTTGCTAATCTGCAGCTGTGGTCACAAAGATTGAAGGGCTTGGGGTGGTGTGGCAGAACGGAGCTATCCGCGGTCCTTACTAGTTAACAATAAGCGTTTTAGCTCCCATAATGTCCTTAATATAATGCTTTTCTATGCGTTTTATTTATAGGAAAACTGTAATCTCACGAGAATCATCATCGGTCAGCTACAAACTTGGTATTTGTCACAATGATGGTTTAGATGGTATATCAAACGCAGCTGCGCTCAAAGGTCGCGACGTGATTGGAACATTGGAATCGCCCGAAATTGATGCTTTAACATTTAAAAGTCAGTGTTTTTAAATCAATGAGCCAAATCTCGCGCAGTATATATGCTCATTTCAAAAATATTAAAATATTCTTTATAACTGTACACACTCCACTGAAAATATGTCGCAGTAACCATGGCAAACTGATGGCGTTCAGGTAAATTTTGACTTCCCCAATTCATGCCTTCAGGTTTCTCTATGTGCTTTTCCGCGCCCCTAAAAACTGCAGGATTTTTCTCTATTGAGGAAAAAAATTGCTAACTTTTTTATTTTTGGTGTGTTTCCCACGTATAGTATCTTCTTAATACAGTTGGACAAGGATATCGGCGGTTCCCCAGAGGTCATTTTCCCTTTTTTTCCCCATTTCCGCAAATTTTTCTTCCCCTCATTTTAACCCACTCACCGCCCCAAATATTTTGAGGTTACAGCAGAAATGATCATTCTATCAAAAAACGGTTGTAACGAAACTCAATACTATCTACTGCGTATGTTTCGACTGTTCGTCGAAAAAATCTAATTGGAATGAAGCGTGAAAGAAATGAACATTTTCAATAGTTATGTAACAAACATGCAACAAAAACAATGATATACATGAAAAAACACTATTAAATGCAATTTATAAGACCATCAGTTGACCTAAGGACCTTGTTTCCCCAAGCTACCTGATGTAGGAATCCCACAAGCATTTCCGGCTGCGCCCACGTATGCGCAACGGGCCTTGCAGGTCAAATTTTAGTTTTGTGGAAAGGTCAGGGAATAATTTTGATAGTTTGAAGAAGCCAGTAATGTAAAGTAGTATTAATTTTTCAAAATCCCAACTGATTTAGTAGTTGGATCTGATTTGATACGAAGTCTGCGATTTCGGCTTGAATAATAAATTCACTTGGTATAGTTGTGTATCCTGGTAATCCTTCTTTGATAGATCGTTGAGCTATTTGGTATAAATTTGATTAGCTACAAAGCTTCTGAGCAAAATGTACTTAAAGAAACAAACTATTCCAACAGATTTCTAAAGTCACCGACTACTTCGCAGAATTGTTTTTATACAAGAGGCTAAAATGCTGGACGTTCCGCAGCGAGGGTAAGATTTAGTTTCTATAGTCTACGCTTAGTGACTAGTGTCCTGCTGGGGTTCCTCAGCTTTCGTCAATACAGGGTTTTATTTTATAAATTGATTGTGGGCATGCGGATTAAGATATTAAAATTTAACTGGACATTTTACAGACTTCGGGGCAATTTAAAACAACCTAGCACTGTGTTATACATGGGAAATTTTTTTCCAAACCACATATATTTGCAGCTTGTTTGAAACTTTCTCATGTATACTCCAAAGACCACTGACGACTGTTTTGTAAATACTAAGCAGATTTTTCATAGCATTTCATGATTGTTCATAATGTTTAATTATTAAAAGTGTGATATTTGTTACGAATGTGAAACAATGAAGCTATGAACAATACTTAGTGACATCTTCGTGATTCGTCATTCTTTGGTTGCGATGCTAGCTACAATATTCATAATGATAAGGAAACTGGTACGGATTCCAGCGCCAAGTCCGGCGATCATCATTATTAAACAATCACTAATCATTATATACTAACATTAGTCAGCTTACGCATTACGCTTTAATCATCTCAGTTTATGATTACTGCTTGGCGAGTTCCGACATCTAATTGCTCTAGCGGAGGTGGGCCGGTTCGTTACATGTCATCAACTGAATCTATGCTTTGCTCCAGCCGCACGAATTTCGTCATCAAACGTTTGCTGTCCGGTCTTCTTGGTCTTCGCATACACCCTTTGTCATTTCAATGAATATTAATATCGGTTTTGTTGTTTTGTTTTTAGACGGATCTTTTATTTCGATAATTTATTCGAATCCAAAGCCAACACTCGAAGCCTGCAAATCGACAACGATCAATACGACGCTGCTTATCATTTGTGCCCAAGTAGGTATACATCAGGGAATAACCGGAACCGTCCATTTCAACCGGACCCGGAACTGGAACCTGGTCTTCGAAAGTTATAGTAGAATAGATGAACGAAAAATGAAAGCACAGTGGATTTGAAATGTATTAAAATAACTTACATTAAGGTTAATGTTTTGCGATGGCAGTATTGCTTCTCTGGAACTTTGAAGAGATCAGAGATATTGTTTACGCTAGCGTTGGGCTACCAGTGCCTGTCAGCTAGGTCATAATGACAGAATGCAATAAATGAGATAAACTGTTATGCTGCTAGCACAGTTTCAAAAAATACAGTTCATTGTCAAGAACTCAGTTTTTGTTGCACATTTACTTCAATGTAGACTGATTTGCAAAGTTTACAAACACACTGGAAAGTGCTTGACGCAACTTATATTAGCCAAGCTTACAGCTAAGTACTTCAAAATTATCCATACTATGTTACCGAGTTGGACCGGTTTAATTGTAACATACCCCACAGACTTCTGAATGTATAAAATAGCTTTTACAAACATCGAACTGGCTTTGTTCTGCTAACAAACTCTGCAGGATTAAGATGAAAATTTTTTACTGAAATTATGTGTCCTACTTCCGTTTCACACGGCAGTTTGCTGAGTTAATCTTTTCTTTTGTTTGGCTGTTTTTGGAACTTGATCATTGTGTATGTTACATATGTATGGACCTCATATGAATCAAAAATGTGGCAATTTCAAACAAATTTTTAAACGGGAATTCCGGTATGGTTTGTCTTTTGCCGGAACACGATTTTCATCGGAACCGGAATTCCGTTTAATCCCTGCTATAAATGGCACTAGTTTACTTATGTAGGTACTAATTATTGGTTTTGTGCCGTATTGGACTTGACTAAATTGTATAATAAAGTCATATTGATCAATCCATATATTTTTTTTATTTTTGACAAAAAAGTTTGGGTTTTTAGAAAAATATGGTAGGAGGGACTAGTTGCCGGTAAAGCTATATATATATATATATAGTGCAGCCGGAACTACCTTACGAAAAGCAAAACGACTGACAACCGTTGACGCTACCGAGCTACAAGCGTGTAGTTACAAGATAAAACAACACGTGCCACATTGATGCTGGCTACATACACAAACCACGAGGTGACGAAGCTTTCCCGTCTCAATAAGTTTCGATAGCCGTCATAACCAGCAAAACACCCACGCTATTACAAAATAAAGCTTATAACACATTGTCATTATATGCATATATATCAGGGAATAACCGGAGCCAGCAGCCGGAACCGGCCATTGAAAGCGGAACCGGAACCTGGTCTTCCAAATTTATATATATATATATATATATATATATAGTAAAACAGATGAAAGAAGAAATGCAGGTATAGTGGATATCAAATGCATTGAAAATAACTTTTACATTAAACTTTGTGTATTGCGATGGCATTATTGCCTTTCTGAAACTTTAAAGAGACTGAGGAAGCTAATAATGTTTATTTATCGATCAATATGCCGGGTTTTGGACACCCAGAGCAAAAAATACCTTCCACTATACACCATTGCGTATACCTCGTCAAATTGAATGTGCTTACAAAGCTTGGAGCGTAGAATACACACTTTCGCTCTGTCTCCAGTCCATCCCCCTTTTACTACACATACATTTGTTACGTACATGATCTTCTGTAGGAAACTTGAAATTATTGGTTTATATGATTCTAAGAGAAAATAGGTAGACGGTAATTTTCTGATCAGTGGCCAGAGACACTGTTCAGGCTAGCGTTACACGAACAGTGCCCGTCTGTTAAATGATAATTATGATAACTTTCTAATCAGAATGATATAAATGAGACAAACTGTGATGCTGCTCGCACAGTTTCAACAAATGCAGATCATTGCCAAGAACGCAGTTTCTAGCTTCGCTGCAGATTTGTTACTTTACTTTAATGTAGACTGATTTACAAAGTTCGCGATCGCACTGGCTGGTGCTTGACGCAATTTATGTTAGCCCAGTTTACAGTTAAGTACTTCTGAATAATCCAAACTCTGCTACCGAATTCTAACATATACCGAAGACTTCTGAATGTGTAAAATAGCTACTACAAGCGTCGACATGGCTTTGAATTGTTAACAAACTCCTGCAGGTTATTATGAAAAATTCCTACTGTAATTATGAGCCCTACTTACGTTTCACACGGCAAATTGCTTACTTAATCTTTTCTTTTGATTGTTTGTATTGGAGCTTCATCATTGTATAATATATGTTACATATGTTTGGATCACAGATGAAGCAAAAAATGTGAAAATTTGAAACAAAATTTTTAAACCGGAATTCTGGTTCCTGTGTGGTTTTTGCGCTTTGCCGGAACCGCAACCGGAACACGATTTTCGCCGGAACCGGAATTCCGGTTACTCCCTGATATATACATATATATACAACCGGTTGATCCAGCAAGTTATACGCATACAATTTGGTTTGTTAAAACACTGATAATGTCCCAGTTGTTGCGTTCAGCCACTACGATTTACGACGCCCCGCTACTTTCTATTTTATTACATTGTACAAATTGATACACGACGCTTAGGGATCCTATCAGAAAATCACTCAGACCCTAGCTTAAACTGGAAAAGATCTGCGATTGGGTAATGACCTTATTGTACCATGTGGACGGTGTGCAAATTTTTATAACGTATGTGCTAAACCTAATGTGTTAAA
The DNA here is from genome assembly GCA_030248225.1 of Trileptium ribeirensis. NCBI lineage: Eukaryota > Metazoa > Nematoda > Enoplea > Enoplida > Thoracostomopsidae > Trileptium > Trileptium ribeirensis. The sequence continues at coordinate 75,734 of JASANE010009921.1, forward strand.
GAGCAAGAAGCCAATGTACTCGAAGGAGTAATCGCCATGGACGCTGCCAGCACTATTCACACTCCACAGAAGACAGCAACTTGGCGTAGGTCTACTGAAACGTAGTTAGATGTTAACTGGTGCCGACCCGGAAACTTCGAACATATGCTCAATATTCACGGACTGATTCAGACGTGTAATTTCGTGTGTGTATAGATAAAATATATATATTTATATAAGTTAAAACTACTTTGAAGCCATGGATATATTAAAAGGAATGTTTTTCCAGTGCTACTATATAAATCCTCAGCGCCCAATAATTGTCCTGTACAATTACTCGATATGCTATAACGTCAGTATTAGAGCCATGAAAGTGCGCTAATCATTAACCTAATCTATGAGATCAGTAGCTAAACAAAAATAAAACCATCAAGTCCAAACTATCATTCGCATAAAATATGCGGCAAAAACAGTTTATTAATCACCAGTTTCTAGACCTAGGCTCTACTTTTATAAAAATATTATACAATATGTCGTAGCTTAAAATTATACAGATCAAAACCTCTTCCGTATCAACTCGACAATAATCGTGTTTTATCTGACTGCCGAAAAAACAGAAAACGACTCATGCTAACATTAGTATTAACTAATAAGAAACGGTACGCAAATTAAGCACTCCGATCAAAAACAGCTTCTTACACAATGCGCCATACCTATTTGGCAGGGAGTAACCAGAATTCCGGTTCCGGTGAAAATCGTGTTCCGGTTGCGGTTCCGGCAAAAGGCAAAAACCATACCGGAACAGGAATTCCGGTTTAAAAATTTGTTTCAAATTTTCCACATTTTGCATCTGTAGTCCAAACATGTACAATGATCAAGTTCCAAGACAACCAAACAAAAGAAAAAATTAACTCAGCAAATTGCCATCTGAAACGTATGTAGGACATATAATTTCAGTAGGAATTTTTCATCTTGACCCTGCAGGAGTTTATTAATAAAAAGCCAAGTCGATGCTTTTGTAGCATCTATTTTACCCATTCAGAAATTTGCAGTGTATATTAGAATTAAACTTTTCCAATTCGGTAACAGAATATAGATTATTCAGTAGTACTTATATGTAAGCTTACCTAACAAATTGTTTCAAGCACCAGCCACTGCGCTTGTAAACTTTGTAAACCAGTCCACATTGGAGTAAAGTAACCTATGTGCAACGCAGCCAGAAACTGCATTCTTGGTAATGACTATATATATTGAAACTATGCGAACAGTATCATATTCAAGTTTCCTAAAAAATGTAATAAACGTATGGCCAGTAAAGCGCAGTGGTTGGGAACAGAGTGAAAGTGTTTAGTCTACGCTCCAAGCTATAGAAGCATATTCAGCATGACGCAATTTACGCAAGGCATTTCATTGCTCTGGGTGCCCAAAACGCGACATAGCGATCGTTATTAGCTTGCTCACTCTCTTCAAAGTTCCAGAGAGACAATAGATTAAGTTTAATGTAAAAGTTATTTTACTACATTTTAAGTCCACTATACCTTTATTTTTTGCAGCATCTATTTTACTATATATAAATTTTGAAGACCAGGTTCCGGATCGGGTTTAAAAGGTTCCGGTTGCTGGTTCCGGTTTCCCGTTATTCCCTGCCATTTGGGATGATTACACATATATATATGTTGTCAAAATTATATTTGTTTTCGAAAACATAGCGTTCATTTGTTAATAGACAGTCTCTCAAACGCTGCCGACACATGTATAATTCGCGTCAAGAGCACCTATGACCTTCGCTATTTTCAAGTCTATACATTCAATGTGGCATTTTAAATATCAATTATGTGTCGTCAGTGTCTAAAATTTAACCTTGATTCGCGAGCCCCGGAAACTGAATATATAATTGCTAGGGTTGCAGCTCGCCACCACAATTTAAAGATTTCGGTATATATGACAGCACAGTATATATGTGCATGATTAAGGCGCGCACCATGGAAACCTAATAATTCAGAACGAGCCTACCTCGCCCCCCAATTTAGAGAGCTTTGTGTATTATAGGTGCGATTAACTAGTGGGGTACAAGATTTTCTTTTCGTATTTCATTCTAAAATCAACTGTGGAAACAAGTACCTCTCATGCGCCGTGTACACTAAGAATCTTATTTGTCAAAGCTCCAATGATATTATTTGTTAAAAGTAGTCATCTCATTTTTGGTAATTGTTGGAATACGTCTTCGAGAAACACGTTTGCAAATTCATGGAATACGTTTGTATGCATAATGGCTGTCATAAAAAATGTACAGTTACTTTTCCAACACTAATTGTTGAGTGTATTTTCAAAATATGCGTTCCTCAAGATGTTCTAAAGGCTATGGAATGAAGGGTTATGCATTTGCTGAATCTTTTGCAAAGGGTTATTAATTGCCCCTTCCTACTGGTTAAGAACTTGGGGACGCCAAATACTGTCGGTGGGGTTGAAATACGGGTACCCTGGTTTTTTTGCTTCGAAATCTAAAAAATTTTAAAATACAATGTTTGTCTGCGAAAAATGTAAATTTTTATCAAATGCGTTCAGAAACGTGCAAAAACTTCTTTATTGAGGTGAAAAATAATCTTTCAATCAGATTTTTGATGAAACTAATAAAATTTTTAACTTGAGATGAATCTTGTAAAATGATTATGAAGCTTTTATATCGGCTTGGGCTGTTTTTCACGGTGAAGCCAAACATTTCGCTAATGTGTCTCAACCGGGGGCACCTGTGTTTTACCGTGGGAGATGCTTGAGGGCCGCCCCAACACTTCACTTCGGATAGTTGCTTTGTCATTTTGGAGAAAAAACTAGGGTTTTTAACATCATTTTTGTATCTAGCTGTTTGTCTGGACCATATTTTTAGTTCGTATGATGCTAGGCAAACGAAGCCTTCACATTATTGCTGCGACTGAAAGGTATTTTATTTTGTTGCCGTCAATGTTGTCAATGGAAAGTAGTCAATTGCTATTATATTTTAGGACGCGGATCCTCAAATAACATTAGAACGAGAATGCAGCTATTTAATTGTGATTCCATCGAAAAAAGTGTGCGCGCTTTCGAAAACGATAACAACGTCGTCGTCAGCTACGTCTCAGTAAGCTACTAGTATCTCGCATGCGATAGTGAAACGGTACGAGCGTGGTTTCATTTTTAAGATGTGTTTGATGTATATACCACCATAAACCTTCTGGAACCCTGAGCCCATTGAAAAGCCGAAAACCTCGTCGACCTTTTACAATCAAAAGCAACTGACAACTCACAAGTGTTGCTACTGGTTTCTAGATAACCAAACCATTTTATTCAACACACTGCAAAAACCTGTATAGACAATTCTTTATGTGTGGAGATCGAGTACATTGATCCTGGACGCTAGATAACCAAATCATTGTATCCAGTGTTCAGATAACCAATATATAGGCCATTCCTGATTCCTCTCATACAATTCACAACTAAAGAAATTTAAACACAGTATATTTGCGAAATCGGGTTCGTCGAGCGAGTCCAAAAGGTTATTAAACATTCTGGATACCATGCTTTTGCTCTCTATATTCGACGGAGGACAACTGAATCCTGTCTAGACGCCGGAAACAGTGGAATGACTTCGAATGTAGAACCAGCGGAAACTAATCCTACCATAACCCGAAGACTTCGTTTGAAACAGTTCGATTTGTATGTAACTTCAGCGGTGTCAGCATGTGGCCACCCACCAGAGCAACGTCACCCAAGCCTATCTGCTGAGTGTATAGGTTCGTCGTCTGAACAGGGACAGGACAAACCACAGAAATGTAGAAATTACGTAACGATGATGGATAATCCAGTTGACCAGCGCCGTTTCAGACTAGTTAGCAGCATGCCGTCAATTTTTTGCTGATATTGTCAATTTTTTGGCGTGTTGTGTAACTTTTCCTCAACTAAAGAAGAACTTACCTAAATTCCCAAACCCGCTCGTCTGCCGTGCGACACAACACCAACAAATCTGGCAATTGCGTCGGCCTATAAAATGAGTGTTCTCGTCATCACAACGTTTGCCACAACCGGTTGACACCACAATACTGCTGTACAAACGCGATATCGTGAAGTACGTGACCGAAGCGTGGTTATGTCACAAAGTAACTCGTAAAATGCGGACATTTACATACTTTTTTAATGACGAAAATTTTAATGAATCGAAAACAATTCAAGAAACTGTCAGTCTCAACGCATGCTTCGTCACAACATGTGGTAGTGAACCTATGAAACAAATTGGAAACATTTGGGCTACTGATAAGAAGTTAGAATGGCAATACCCAGGAGGCGGTATTCACTGTTGTTCCTGGAAGGCAGACTTTCCAAGTAACGAAGTTTTTTTGACGACAGCCAAGGTATACAAACAGCAATTTCCGGAGTCGACAGCAGGTGACTTATCGAATTATGAAGGAAGGTTACGAGGAAGGCTCCTGTAGCCTGAGCGAAGATAAGTGCTTATTTGGAAACATAATCAAACGGAAAAATGTGACATAATTCCTTGGAAGCGGATGGCAGGTAAACTTATAGCTAAACAGTGGCTTTCCAATGATGGAACATTGGTATTAAAAAGCCAGCGAAGTAAACAGTTGGTAGACTGTAGTGAAAGATCAGTGAGACTAAGCGACCAGGGCATACCGTTCAAGATAATCGATAGTAAACGTCAAAAATTTTATCGTTCTTGCAAGCGCCGAGATATCACCGCATCGTCTCTTCAGCCCCTGAGCATCGTTACATTGAAGAGCAAGAGTATCAAAATTCGCGAAATGACAGCCACGGTTCGAACAAAAATGGTCAAATGCTCGTATAATTCCACCATTGCGCCCTTCAGATAGCGATCGAACTGACTATGACCCGGTTTCTAATTTTCGGGTGCCGGGAATGGAGCGTTCGCACAGTTATTGCAAATCACCAGGTGCGTTCGGTGAACGATAAGCTGAGCTTGCTGCGTCTGTTACAATCTGGAAGAATGAAGTCGTGCTACCGATAGCTATGCAAAACAGCTCGAAGCTGGGTAGTAAAGAAGTGTTTAGAGGAAAAGGTCTTCTTAAAGTACCGTTCGTGGTACCTTGCGAGAAATTGGCCTCAACATCATTACCAGTCGCTGATCCACGCATCAGAAAACGTAGCATGCTGATACCGCTGCCTAGCTTCGCGAAGAAAAAGAAACTCACCAAAGACGACCATGCTGTCGTCGAACCGATTAATGACGGGAAGCCGAGCAGCTGTAAGGCAATGGCAGCACATCGGTCAATGGGTAACGCTCAGCCGAGTGAACATAACTATGCGGCTACACCACAATCAATTGGTAGTAATGCTATACCTCGTTTAGATTTAGCGATAGCTATAAACAAACCAGCACAGCATCAATGCGACGCTCAAGTCGGTGTTGAAACGCTTCCTCATTTAAGCGTTCTGAGAATAGGAATCAGCCCTGCAATCCAACAATAAGCAATCTACAGATCAGTCAGCAAAGCAAACAGAAGCGTAAAAAGAAGCGAGGAAAATTTGCGGAAAAGAAGCATGCTCAAAGGTACTGGGGCCACGGTCCAGCTGGTAGCAACAGCCGCAAGGCAGCTTAATTGGTCTACATTTTTGGCTACAGCGTCCTGCACTTATAGTATCAGGTGTCATTTATGTACGACGGCGTTGGATATGTTGAGCAGCACACGGGTGCCATGTTTCGCGAGGAATGAACGATTGTAACGCTATACGTTGGCGTGGTGCGAGAGCTAATTCCACTAGCGATGCCGATTTGTTTCTTTGAATGATTTTTAAAATATGATTTTACAAAATTTAATAATTTAATACATATTTTCTTAAAGTTTAAAATATCATGCTGACATTTTGGTTGTTGAAATATTTGCTGTCCGTAGGTGTTTCCTCAGTGAACGTGATCGTTTGCACAGGGGACGACTACTGCTGCCGCTTCGGACGTGGCCGGCTGCTAAGCGGACGGATGTGCACGTTTGCGGTGCGGACGTGCGCGGCTGACAATACTGCGGATACGGACCCGTAACGAGCATCGTTATACCAGTATAGTCAAGTTGGACTCTAGAAAGCAAAACCATAGTATCTTGCGTACTTCATAACATAATAAGCATTCACTGTAAGGTAAAATACGCAACAACATTCCGGAATTTGAAAAATCGCAATTATGACAAAGGGTCAATGAATCATATTCGGGCCTACAAGGGCCCAGGGAGTGGTCCCATAAAAAAGTGGTCAGCAAAGTTGTAGATCGCGATGACTTTATTCTGATGGTGGTCACCCTTTTTTGACTCGAAGCATGCGTCGCGAAACCAAGCATGGGGGGTTACGAAACATTGGTACCCGTATGGCCAGATTTGGCAAAGAACTCTCAAAAACCCGTTTTTTGCTATTTTAACCCAAAAAATGGAGACGGAGCTGTTCGTGTTCAAATAAAGGGAGATCATTATCACTTTTGCAAGCAGCGTTTTGTTGTGAAATGTTCGAGCACCTGTTGCAGATTATGTTTTGTGTGACTGAGGATGGAACACGATGGAATTGAATTGGTAGTTATTAGTATGACTCATACATTGAACGTCTAAAACATTTTTATTATGGACGACTGGTCTGTTTGCTGTGGAGCTCGACCCCCCATGTCCGCCCCACTCGGCCGAAACCACACATGTTCAAGTAAATCCAAAAATTTTTAAGTATCAAAATTTATGTTTTTTGCAAATTGTTTTTTAATCACTAGTTTACATTTTTAATGCTAAAACATCGTTTTCTAGCTCGAAAATGTGTTCACGACACTAAACCAACATGAAAATACAGGAATATTTAGTACTTTTAAGCAAAATTAATTCCCCTCACTTTGAAATTTCCCGGGAGAGTGAACATGGGTCCACCCGAAGTTTTCTTCCCCACTTTTCGGAGGGATGTGGACAGGCCAGGACAAGAGAGTTGACTGTATTAAATGGCTTCTGATACCCTGACTGGTGGTGGTGAGGCAATGGAACTTGACATCTCGATAACTAACTGTGAGCATTACCCTGATTGCGAAGCAATCGGTTTTGGGGGTATGAGATGATTGGGGGTCCAGAGACTATGGGGGCATAGCTGAAAAGATGGTGGGCCCCTTCCCCGAATGCCCCCCAACCGAAGCAGGGCCGAGCATTCTGTACTCAGTTAGTGTCCAAAACCTCAAAGTAAATCTTTCATTAGCAGCCGTTCCTGCGATCGTTACAGTTAGATTAAAACCCTTTCCCGCATGAATGAATGCGCCTTTCGTACAATATTGAACAAGCTTTTGCCACATCGGCGGATTGACCTTGGATCGTCGATAGTTTGCGTGCGAGCCTTGGGCTCTAACCGTTAAACTATTTATGAGCTGTTTCTCGGTTCTTTAAGGAATTTCACAAAGCGCTCGAATAGGAGCACGTGCGGTGCGACAAACTCGCCAAATGTAGGTTATTGCTTGTGTGTTGCTGTATGCAGAAAAGAGCGAAATGTCTAAATACCCTCGAAAATAGTAAAATTCTTAGCTTTCCTGTTCTCTAATCAGGAATTGATAATGAACTTCGTCGACGTTGTTATTTATCGATCTGGGATTGTGTTGATTTTGTTTTCTTTATGTAAAAAGCTGACAGGTGTGAACCTACGAAGTAGATTTTAAACATTTAGGTAGAAGGTGTCTATCAATAAATGAGTTATTCAAATGGGAAATAATTATTGTGCAGGCGCATAATTAGTTATATCTTAACTTCTGCATTTTTGAGCGGAGCTCGGCGAAGCCGAGCGAAGCGTTTTTATTTTCTGTCTGGGAGTAAAAAGGTCGATGTCCGTCCGTTCGTTCGTTCGGTCCGACGGATGTCAAGAACCACAGAACGGATTTTTAAAAACCTTTTTTGTTTGGAAGCCTATCATGTCAGAGTGTGCACCTGATATTTGGGATTAAAAAATTTTGAGTGGTTAAGTAGTAATTAGCTAATTAGTTAATTTTATGCAGCTAAAATTGAGAATTTTGCAATATTTGTGTTATTTATTGAAATAGAATCATTTCGATCAAACCATTATAGGGTTTTTGGGTCGAAGAATTCAAATATAATATTTTTACCAATGATAAAGCCCTATGCCCTATGAAATGTAGTTACAAGAACATAAAATTGAGTACATTCGTAATGCCACAGCCCAAGCTAAATGTAGTTCCACTACCGACTAGTGAATATTTTAACCGCAGAGGTGTTTTTGTAAAAGCAATAGTTTCTATCACGGAAAACTATCCAAGCAAATGGTTTCGAATAAAGGCATCACAATAATTCCTGCTAAAACAATTTTTATTTTGTAAATCTTGTAACCTTTCAGTGACAACAGAGGTGAGAAGGGCATGACATTTTTTGACACGGCTCGTTGGAGACCGAGGTCGGCCCAGAGCTGCTAAATTTCAGCCCGGTCAGGCTTTTTGGAAATTGAGGTTGGCCCTTTGTAATCAGATGTAAGCAAGCTTAATATAAATAATACAGGCGATACACATGAAAAACGCATATACGAATTGAGCCCCCCTAGAAATTCTTGAAATGAACCGAATATTACAGAACCGTCTACTATTCATTTGGTGTTTGACTGAGTTGAAAACGAGAAATTTTTTGGCCTGATCCGGCCTGTTGGAAGGTGAGGTCTGAACGGCCCGGAGATGCAACATTTCGGCCCGGCCAGTGTATAATCAGGTTACCCGCCGGAATGGGCTGGACCTAACACTTTTATTCACGATTTTGAAACATAATAATTGATTTTTGTTTGTCGGAGTAGAGCATTGAGCTAAAGTTCCTTGTTTTTTCAACGGAGGGTACAGAATTTTCGAATTCCCGCAACATTTCGATGTTGCTCTTAAATCATCTCTCGAGGTAAATTATGTCTTTGCAAGTACGCCCAGGTGATTTGAGGTGATATTGAAAATGTTTGTGTTGTAACTAAAATAATGCTACCATTTTTACGATTCCTTTCGACTACGCATAAAAATTCAGGGCAAAGTGAAGCGGAGTTTGGTAAAAGAGGCAGTTTCCCGTAAACAAACAATATAAACAACAGTTTACACCTCAACAAAAAACGGGCTCGGCAACACGATAAAACGATTTCAAGATCTCTCGGCTAACCTGAGGGGAATTTTCTTAGGTTGGTGGTAACGAATTTCCTCCTGATACTACATTAATTTTGTAAAAATCCAGCACTCTCACATACCAAATTACGCATTAACGCAACATCTGTATCTAATTAGAACATACGATATGGTTAGTATAGCAGGAGAGTACGTTTCTCTTATTGCAGCACAAATTTAGTGCATTCATGGCAATTGTATCTGTTTGGGACCGCGGTTATTTATGGTCAATTCTACCCACTTGATATGGATTTCGAGATTAAAGGTTTCCGTCAAATGTTTATTATGCGTATTTTTGAGTTCCGCTATTTCAGACTGCGTTAAAGTTGTGTTATAGTAAGTTTTAAACCTGTGGCTCCAACTTTTGTATCGACAAATTGCATTGTTTTAATACTTTCAATAATGTATTTATTTTAGGCCATCAGCAGCTAAACCAGACGCAGCTAGTGATCCCGACGCGAAAGATGCAACGTCTGGATCATCAGTACCGCAAACGTCGAAAAGCGGAAGCGAAGCTTCCGTTGTCAGTCACCAACAAGATGATGCGTTGGGTACCGTTGTTGGAATAAGTCGCCGTCATCTCAGTGGTGCTTCGGTGTTTTTCACGCTGTATGTTTGCAGAATATATTTTCAAACCGACGCTATATATCTGCCAATGTTTTGTATATATACTGGCTTCTCCATTGGCTGAAAATTTTTGCAAGGAGGCATGAGATTAGAATCACCTGGCTCGGAAAGGATGGTAAACGCATTTAGCCACGGGCGAAGAAATTTAAAAATTTATAAACGGGGATGTGGTTTTGCTTAAACCTTTTGCCGGAGGAGCCATAATTTTCCCAGGGAGCAACTGTGGGCACCCGTTTTCTTGCCAGGTACCCACTTTTACATTTAAGAAGAAAGAACGATTGAATCTCGGTCCAGATAAAAAGGTTCCGTGGTCGAAGAAAAGCTAGTGATGTTTCAACAGAATTTGAAAGCTTCCATGAGTAATATTCGTTACAAGCTATTGTTTCGGAACTGTTAACCTAATTTATACAAATATTTCTGCTTCATTATTTGAATATAAATGTCCTGAGTATTTGAATATTTTACGGAAAACATTAACATTTACGGAAAACAACTGCGCAGCAAACGTTATGTTGATTAGATTAATGATTCTAGTCGATATGAATAGGGCGTTTCTTGGTGCATGTCGTGAGAATACTTCGATATAAGTCTTGAGGCTTTGCCTTGTCTGAAATAGAGCATTGCATTTGAGGGATAAAGATATGAAAAGTAAAACTAATTGGAATGCGTTAGATCTTATATATGCTAGTGATGCGAATTCGGATACGCTTCGTATAAAAGCGATGTCGCGAGTGCTAAACAAACGTTATATAAATGGGATTACGCTTATTATTCTGATTGATATGAATAGGGCGTTCCTTGATGCATGTCGTGAGGAAGTTTCGCTGCAAGCCTTTAGGCTGAGCGTTGGCCGAGTATTCAGTTTGAGGGATAAACAGGTGAAAATCTGAACTAATAATTATATAACTCGAATATTTATTTGCAGTACGGAGTTTTTAGGAACTACTTCAGTGTTGTATTTTAGACTTATTGTATCCGCAATCGGTTATTTCGTAATCGGAATGCTGTACAAGCGATATATTATGGGCGCACAAGGCGTCGAACAAATTCCGCATTATTTGATGTGGCGCAGGTCTTTGCGGCGGCTCCAGGTATGGCATAAGTTAATTCCTGCGATGAGCGCTGCAGCCTTGTGTTCTTGCAATTTCAGTAAAATGTAAATTTGTGAAACTTTGTAAAAAATCTAGGAGATATTTACATCGGTAAATATTTTGTACCGATGATCGTTTAATATATTTCTCCCGGGTGGTACGACACCAGGGGCTCTGGCGGCTTCAGGTATGCCATGGAATAGGTCGGTTGCGTCTGGGGTGGGAGACCCCCTACTTTTCAAGCTTCAAGCCCTACACATAAAAATATGAACACTATGTTGATTATATAACAAAATTTTACCCACTGTTTGACGACACCCTCCACAGAATGCACACCACCTCTAATGTCCCAGGTTAGTCTGTGAATGGTATAAAAGTTTGGAATAAAATAGGGTCGAACAAATTTCGCATTATTTAACGTTGCGCGGATCCTATGGTATAGCATAGTTTGGTTTTGTAATGTGCGTTATGAGCCTTATAGCCGTGTGTACTGGTTCATTCGCCATTTTGAAAGTTTGTGCACTTTTTTAAATGACAGGCAGAATCGGACATTTGTGTTTGGGGACTATGAATGTATAAAGTTATGCGAACAAAAATTGTACCGGAGCCGTATAACTAAACGCGATCAGGAAATCACGATCTGACTAAGTGAAACAGTGACCGCGAATGAATCCTGCGTTTTGTTGTGTTGTAAATCGTGACGTTGTAGAGAAGCAAACCATGTTGTTTGTGCCTGGTCATTGGTTTAAGATTGTGAACTGACTTGACAGAAGAACAGCACAGGCTTACACAAGTGGATTTTCGCATAAGTGCTTAGCAATAAATTTATAAAGCAAGTTCAATGACAAATGGTAGAGTTTTGTATTGAACGCCGAAGTGTGGGTTTCGGTCAGCCAGAGCGTGATGATCTAGCAGAATGTTAGTGAGGAATCGTTACAATCTACTCCTTATAAAGGTTTAAGAATTAAAAATTTTCGCTATAGAGAATTAGGGTCTGTATTGCTTCAATATGTGTATTGTCGATTGAATTGTTATTTCAGGATGTATGTTCAGCTCTGCGATCACCCTCTCATGGGATCAGGCGTCCACCGGGTAGTGGTGGTCCGGCTGACGACTCCTACCGACACTACGACGCCGGGGATCTCTCATTTGACGACCAACCATCACTTTTAACCGGTGGTGGCATATCCCCTTACCATAACCAAACTCCGCCAATGACAACTGCTGCGAACCAGGATTACCAACCAGTTAGAGTTAATCCTCCTCCGCCAGCGTTTATGGGCGTCGGCGTTGGTACTGGACTAATTCCAGATGGAAATAATCGAAATCCAATGGCAGGAACGAACGCGAACGGTTCAAACCTGACGAATAGCAACGGAAGAGACGATGCCGATGAACGGCTCTTGCAAGTATGAAAACAGGTACTCCCAACATCTAATGGACACCTTCAGTTAAAGCAACCGAGAATTAGTCCGCCCTTATCCATGATCTGATTTGTATTTTTGCACCGGGTATACCATCTCGTTATTTTTCTAAAGATTCGTCAACTGAAACCAAATCACACAAATGACGATTATTGTTACAAGCCACTAGTACTAGTATGTTGCAAGCGAGAATATAACGGGGCGAGCGTGGGTTCATTTTTAAGTTACTAATTTTGTTTAATCGGCTCTTGAACCCTGCATCCAGTGAAAATCCTAAATCTCGTCGACCATAAACCCATCTAAAACAACTGACAACGCATCAAGTATTTGTGCTGGTCTCCAGATAACTAAATCATGGTATTAGGCTGTACCAGATACCATATATACACAATTCTTGATGACCCTGTACGCAATACATGATTTGGACAAAATGAAAATGCGCTACATTTTGGAAATAGGATTCATCGACTGTAAAACCCATAAAATCCCATGAAAAGGGAAATATAGTCACGTTGGACTATGGATAGCAAAACCATTGTATCCATCGTGTTTGATAGCCTAATAGGTACTCATTGTAAAGTAAAAACAAGCAATAACACGGCGAAATCTAAAAAAATCGCTATTTCAGGCAAAGGATCGATGATCTATATTCATGCCCAGAGCGGCCCAGATAGTTGTCGCACAAAAAGTCTTAGTCAGCAAAGCTGTAGATTTCGATGAACTGATCGTAGTCTACAATTTTTCGATGCGAAGTCCGTGTCGCGAGATACGAGCCGCGAAAGACTGGTACCCATATGGCCTGATTTGGCAAATAACTCTTAGAAACTTGGTTTTTTCATTTTGACACGAAAGATGAGATCGGAGCTGTTCGCGTTCAACTAAAGGGCACATCGTCGTAACTGCTGCTAAAGAACAAAAAATATTTGTCGAAGTCCGTCCATCCGAAAATGATATATGAATACCAGCGATAGACAAAAGAAATTTTTATGATTTTTCCCTTTAGCGCCGTCAGTGAAGACTCTGTTCGCTTCGCTCGCTCCGTTTCAAAAACTTATGTGATAATTTTGGAGGCTTAGTATTATAGCTTATGATACAAAAGTCAATGTTAGAATGTCATTTAGAGTCATAATAGTAATGTAATACCTTTGTAATTCATGACTATTTTGATGTATTATATACGACATATTTTTAGGTCTAGAAACGATTTTCGTTTGCAGGTAAAAGCTGTGATATTACACTGAAGCCGATTGTAAAATAGTTTAAAGTTAAGTGTAGAACACTTTAAAGCTGAGGATAGAACCGTTTGAGGTCATGATAGAGCTGTTTGAAGTGGAGTAGAGAGCAGTTAGAAGCTGAAGATGGAGCAGTGGATAGAGTATTTGACGGCGATAATACACCCGATTGAAGTCGACGATATAGTAAAAATATGTATCATCCTACTAATATATTCAAAAGCATAGCTACCTAGCATGAGGTACTTTCAACGTGTTCCTGTTGATAAAACAAGCAAAACAAAAAAGTTGGTCAAAATCTATAATTGGTTAGCGGAATATGGCCAATTTTGTGTTTTAGTTTGTCGGTCCTTTCAGCGTGTTCCTCTGGCTAAAAGAAGCAAATAAAATCCATCAAGCGCTTCCCGAAATATCGCCAATTCCGTGTTTTCTAGTCTTGTGGGCGACTTCCTGCGTTTCACAATGAAAATGTGCTCCGGTACTTACTAAACAAAAAGGTGATGAAAATGTATCAAGCGGTTCCCAAAATATGGCTAATTTTGCATTTTGGTCTTCATGTGGCGGCACGCTGTGTACCGGAGGTACAAATCGATTGGAAATGTACAGTCGCGCCAGAGATTAATGCAATCGAAAACGATCGACATCGGTAATTATTGATAAGTTATGCCTGAAAAACCTATAAAATTGCACTATTTTAGAATTCAGAGGGGTCGGGTGGTAGCCAAAAATGTTGTTCCTGTATTCCCACACAAATTTCCTACTCAACAAAAGCACTCGTCCAAATCCATAGACTGTTCACCAGTTATTTTCAAAAGTATCTGACTGACCCAAAACTTGGGATACACAGACAAATGAACATACGGCAATTAGTATATGCGATAATGGGGTGCATGAGGATTTCGCCTTGGTCAAAAACAGGATGCCCAGCACCTAGGAAAGCCTGGGATGGCAAATGGGAAATTCAGTGGCGTAGTTGTAAAAGTGCAAAAAACCTGGGATTTTCATGTGAAGTAGGTAGACATTTGGGAAACGAGATACCCAACCTAACACGTCCCAGCGGATCATAGCTACCCCTATGCCTTTTACTAAATATGCACGTAGACATTTGGCATATCGAGATACTAAATATGCTACATATTGCATTTAACATTTAACAGTTGCATATAACTTCTAGCCCTGCTTTCGTTGCAGCATTCTGTTTTCGGCTCCATGCAAACAAAATCGCCTGTTATAAGTAGACAATAATAATAATAATAATGTCTAAATTTCAAGATGTTTCGCTAGATGAGTCAGATATCCGGAGTTTTTATAAGAGGCATCGAAAGGTGATCCGAGCGAGGGTCGCTGCGACTAGTGCTGCAAGGAGTTCAGTCTGAGTAATATAAGAGTTCAGGCGATCTGCAACCACAGGAAATCGTAAAGCAGACGCTGAAAGTGCAAGAAGCGTCACCGCTCAACCCTGCGTGGCCACGATATGCAAGATGCCGACTCCGACTCCTTCCAGTTGGCGAACCCGATGCTACCCCTGCTGTGTGGTTCACTTGAGCGCGTCCTGCGATCACTGCCCATTCGTCTCGTTAAGCCAGAGCACTACGACCGGCCAACGTCAGTCTCAAGTCCTCGTGTGAGTTAGTTAGATTGAAACTGTTTCTGTTAAACCTTGGATTTCGGCCAAAAAAACCTGGAATTTCATGGTGGCCGGCCGCTAGGAATCCTGCTAAAAGCGGAACTGGATGTTCGTGTTACAAAGCCATTTCGAGATTGTTCCAGTTAACCTGTGATTTCGCAAGTGGTTTCCTTAAGTCTATAATCAACACAACGGTTTCATTGGCGTATTTAGAATTTTCATTTGGGAGGGAGGCATGTTTAAGTCATTTTATTTAATAGTGGTATACAACATTTTTATGTTACGTATACTATATTGTCAGATGGATCTGTCTACCAATGGGTTACCCTTGGTATTTTTGGGAGTGGGAAAAACTGGGGGAGGGCATCATGGACCAATCCCCCAATCACTAATTATATATGCCAGTGAACGGTTTGACAATAAGGTTGTTATGGTTTCGCAAAGCTAACTGTTTAATACAGTGTTTTGTTGTTCTTTATTATAATTTCAGCTTTATACTGTTGTTGTGTTATATATACGTTGTCAGTGTTTGTATTTCACGCTTAGGAATCAACGCAAGTTTTTTGCGAACTGTTCGTGAAAAATTATCGAATAGCAATTCGCGAAAAATTTGCTTTTATTTCTGAGCGTGATTGTTCACACATTATACAATTTGTATTCTAGTTAAAACCCTTGTACCAGTTTGTAAACAACGTTATGTCTCAGTTTTTTAATTATTGAGAAATGGTTGAAATTAGATCAATCAACCAAAACGGTAGCTCGCTCTAAAACAGAACTGGGAATCATTCGGATTTATATACATTGCTGGTTTTCGAGTAGGTTTGTCAAAACTATCTCTCATAAACAATAGAATTGAAATTAGATTAATCCAACCGCGGTAGCTCGGTCTAAAACAGAATTGGGAATCATTCGGGTTTATATACATTGCTATTTTTCGAGTAGGTTTGTCAAAACTATCTCTCATAAACAATAGAATTTTTAGGACCCGACATTTACAGTTATTGTCGTTTTAAAATATTCACAGCTCTGAATGGTGGTTTCTGGAACGTCAAAGCTGTGAATGTATATACGTTTTATGAGTTCATTGTAAAATGTTTTGCTATCTGTAATGAAACACGAACAATTTCGCGCGTTTCAAGGTGGCTCTTGCAATGTATGTATTGTGCCGTTGTAGTCTTGAGCTTACCGTAAAATGTAGTATTAATGGATTAAATTATGTTAACATATTTGAACGCCATACGTTACATAAAATAGAAGCTGAACTGTAAAAAGTGAGAATTGAACCTCGAAACTCGGCTCGGCTTCAAATCACAGTCTGCCATGATACCAGAGTTGCCTAGGCGCAGTCGTAGATCTGTCTGTGGAAGCTAAACATAATTATTACTGACGCTATAATACAACAGCAAGAACAAGTATTAATGAATTAAATTATGTTAACATATTTGAACGTTACATAACATAGAAGCTGAACTGTAAAAAGTGAGAATTGAACCTCGAAACTCGGCTCGGCTTCAAATCACAGTCTGCCATGATATCTGAGTTGTTTAGTGGCAGTCATAGATATGTCTGTGAAAGCTAAACATAATAATTACTGACGCTATAATACAACAGCAAGAACAAACGAAGTCTGAATCGGCTCGGCTCTTAAAAGATCAAAAAACAACTTTATATATATATATCGAGTTTCTTTTGTGGTTTGTATGTATTTTATAGGTTCTGTGTAAATAATAGAGATTCGAACTTAATGGACACAAATAATAAGCATCGACCATTTTTACTGTTCTCGGTGTCTTTTGAGCGATTAAAAGTGGGTAAACACCAGTTGTTCATCGTTTAACCAGGAAAAAGACTGGTTTTGCCGAAATTGCCATGAAAAGGCACAAGACTTCGGTGTAGGTCTGCTGCTCTCTTAATGTTTTGTTACGACTGACATTTGGATTGATCACTACTCACCGTTGTTTATTACCGTAAGATTTTTTCCGTGGGAGTTGTTATTTGATTTTTACAATTTTCTACACTTTATGTTGTCTTAAACTATTGAGTAACAGTGAATTCAATGTTCGCGTTTGTTACAGGATGTATAATGGCATACGTATATAATTTTGTTTTTTTTATGAATCTCAAGTTGTATTTACGTTAGCGGGTTCTTGAACATATTCTGAAATCCTATAGTCTCCCTCTTTTTTGTTCTATAACTCTGACACAATTGGTAGAAGCTGTGCGCACTTCATTGGTCGGAGATTTTGAGATGTACAGCAAATCAAATGATTTTTCCAAAAGTTGTAAAACAACAGTTATTAAAGCTATTGATCATCTGGACCCAGTAAATGTTTTGTTTGTCTGTTTATAAGTAATATAATTATTGTCACATGGAAATTAAGAATTTGTTTCGAAGATATACATACGAGCCTTGATTATTATATCTTAATCATATATATATCAGGGAGTAACCGGAATTCCGGTTCCGCTTCCGGCGAAAATCGTGTTCCGGTTGCGGTACCAGCAAAAGGCAAAAGCTATACCGGAACAGGAATTCGGGTTTGAAATTTTCGTATTTTTGCTTCATCTGTGGTCCACATATATATGTAATATATACGCAATGATCAAGTTCCAATACAACCAAACAAAAGAAAAGATTAGTTGAGCAAATTGCCGTGTGAAACGTAAGTAGGACACGTAATTTCAGTACCAATTTTTCATCTTGACCCGGCAAGAGTTTGTTAACAAAACAAAGCCACCTTGATGCTTATAGCTGCTATTTTACTGATTCAGATGTCTGCGCGGTGTCTTAGAATTAAACCGGTGCAACTCGGTAACAGAGTATGGATTATGTAGAAGTACTTAGCTGTAAGGTTGACTAACATAAGTTGCGTAAAGCACCAGCCAGTGCGCTTGTAAACTTTGTAAATCAGTCTACATTGAAGTAAAGTAATGGTGTCTGCAACGCAGCCAGAAACTGCGCTCTTGACAATGAACTGTATTTATATATTGAAAATGTGCAAGCAGTATCACAGTTTGTCTCATTTATAGCATTCTGATTAGAAAGTTATCATCATTATCATCTAACTGACGGGCACTGGTTGCCCAATACCAGCCTAAACAGTGTCTGTGAGCACATATCAGAAAATTATAGTATATACACCTTCTACAATTTTCTCTTAGAACCATATAAATCAATAATTTCACGTTTCTTACAGAATAACATGTAACAAACGTATATATATGTAGTAAGGCGACTGGAGACAGAGTGAAAGTGATTATTCTACGCTCCATGCGTTATAAGCACATATAGTTTGACGCAATATACGCGAGGGTGTATAATGGAAGGAATTTTTTGCTCTGAGGGTCCAAAAACCGACATATTGTTCGATAAAAAACGCTATTAGCTTCCTCAGTCTCTTTAAATTTCCAGAAAGGCAATACCATCGCAATATATAAAGTTTAATGTAAAAGTTATTTTGAATACATTTTAAATCCACTGTGCCTTTACTTCTTGCTTTATCTGTTTTACTATATATAAGTTTTGAAGACTAGGTTCCGGATCCGGTTTAAATGGACGGTTCCGGTTATTCCATGATATATATACAGTACCCGCCAAAAATGACTCGCTCGCTTGAAATAAATTTGTTCTAAAAATAGAATTTACTATTAAATAAAATAGTTTCGAAATCTCGAGCGAGCCACTCGCTCGAAATGCGACGGTCATTTTTGGCGAGTACTGTATAATGTGTAGATGGGTACTTTTTTGTGTTCACTCTAGCATGTCTTACACAGCTGTTTATTAGAACATTCCATTAGCAACTTGTATATGAAGTTGATGTTGGAATAATTTGTTTGTATTAAGTTGTCAAGGAATTAGGAATATTTTAAAACTTGCATTTATATCGCGACTCTTTTGTATATATTCAACCGTTATGTGACATCAGTATAAATGTATTTACATTGACAAATATCTGTTGGTAGTGGACGAAACAGGTTGATTCATGTGCACTGTTTATTAGAAAGGCTGTTGACGACTTTTGGTTAGCGTTACTGGAACCATTTGATATAATGTAATAAACCGATATCGAGTCGCAAACGGAAAACTTATGAATTTAGTTCTGGCTTCGCGCACAAAAATTGACAAAATCTATTGGTTAACTCTTAGCCAAACTGATACATTGTGTTTGAACAAAATGTCGGAATTTTTAATTTGCAGAAAAATGGTTTCCCAACTTCTATCATCTGTATATTTTTAAATTAGTGAGGTATTTGTGAACAATTTTAATTTACGAGTGAGGTAGGCAAATCGATCGTATATATAGCTTAGCTGTTGGTGACGGCGAACAGAATTCGTTAATGGTGGAAGTTAAACCCCTAGAAATTCCAAATTTGTGTACTTTTCGGGGTGGCGAACTTATCGGCCAATTTATTGTCTTAGCTTATGCCGCCAGCAATCTTCGATTACGGCCCACCGCTTTCGAATAGCCCCTGCTGCATTTGTAATTTTATATACATTTTTTATTTCTTGTCTTTTACCAAAGCCATGGATTTCAAGCGATCGAGTATGTTTCGTCACGGCAAATTCTCTTGTCCAAACCACACATAAATTCATCGTACAACTCTGGAATCACACCACGATCTCCAGCATACCGAGTACTTCGTGTAAGTCGGCTGCAATACCTTCGACAGCATTTGTGCACTTACCAGTGTTTGGGTCGACTAAATGTCGAGAATGGTTAACGGTCTGATGTGTATAAGAAGGCTTGACGCCGGGAATCCTGCTGACACTGTTGCATCGATCAGTCCAAGTTGTTCATGACAACACCAATTGTTTGGTCTACCAAAGCGATGATCTAGATAGCCGCATCCCCGAAAACCCCGAATGTCGTAACAAAACCCCGAAAAAATTTCTAATCCTTTTTTAAATTTTTTATTGCATCGTGCACCATGTTCTCAACTTCCACTGCCGAATCAAAAATATTACTGTTACGATTAATTTTTCGCATGCAATAACGTGACAAATTGTGTGTTTATGGCAGCAAAACCTCATTTCACCTGTATTTACCACTCTGTTTTGTCGCAGCACGCGGCTTTCGGTAAATGGGTTGCACCGGTTCATGAGAAACTATTGTTGTCAAAGTGGTGGGAAATGGGTTTCACCTGTCCTTGGGAAACCATTGTCTGCAAACCACTTCCAAAGAAATTAAAATTGCGAACAGTGGAACGGCCACGACCCGGCGCGGAATTGGGCTTGACGACCCTTTCCTGCGCAGTCAAAACTGCTCAGGACTATCTAGTTCTGCCGAGTGGACGCAGTTCGTTTTTTTTCGCTGGAAAATTTTGTAAAATTTGTGTTTCGAACCATTGATCTACTTAATGTTACATGTTATTTCCCTGTGTAGTTTGTCATAAATATTAAATCGCAACGGTTCTAATAAGTTGCAATAGGCGTATTTTGATATTTGTTACCTCTGCTTACGATGAACACAGAACTCCGATTTTTTTGAAAGAACCTAAAACCTCGAAAATCGAACCGCGGTGTCAGCGACCACCCTCACCATCATCATAATGAGGGCCTTTCTAATACCAATAAGGCCGGACGCTGCCTTAACCGAATGCCCAATGAAATATTACGAGCAGAAGATGATATAGGGAACAATGTAGAGTTGCGAATGGGGATCTCGTTTGGGTTGGGCACACAATGTAGTCGTGTTGCGGTTCTACAGCACATATATATATTTATTAACGTAGGCGGCGTATTTCTACATTTTTAATTAATATAGTAACGTGTAGTCATATACATGTATAGCATGAACATAGCACACCTAATCACCAATCCTGGATACGCCTACAGCAACTCTACTGCGTTTTGTAATATGCCAAACTATAGAAATATGCATAATTTGAAGTAAAAAAGTGTTAACAATAGAAAAATTTGTTATAAGAATTACCTCAATTTGGTCTGATTACGTGACCAGCTGTCATACCATTGAGCCACAAATGAAGTAACAGCAGGTTGTTATGTGTTGTTATTAGACCCTGCATTCAGGTAAAATGTAGAGTAACCAAAGTAGTCCGTGCGCGAATTCTAGTTATTTGCAGGTAAAATAAGTTCTTTTGGTTCTTTAGCACTCAAATGAAGTAACAGCAGGTTGTTATGTGTTGTTATTAGACCCTGCATTCAGGTAAAATGTAGAGTAACCAAAGTAGTCCGTGCGCGAATTCTAGTTATTTGCAGGTAAAATAAGTTCTTTTGGTTCTTTAGCACTCAAATGAAGTAACAGCAGGTTGTTATGTGTTGTTATTAGACCCTGCATTCAGGTAAAATGCAGAGTAACCAAAGTGGTCCGTGCGCGAATTCTAGTTATTTGCAGGTAAAATAAGTTCTTTTGGTTCTTTAGCACTCAAATGAAGTAACAGCAGGTTGTTATGTGTTGTTATTAGACCCTGCATTCAGGTAAAATGTAGAGTAACCAAAGTGGTCCGTGCGCGAATTCTAGTTATTTGCAGGTAAAATAAGTTCTTTTGGTTCTTTAGCACTCCAGACTAGATAATGACTTAGCTGAAGATACAACCCTTTAATTCAAATTCGTTAGATCAAAACTTGTAATTTGTGGACACAAAATGGTTTGGGTCACTAATATCGTCGTACATTGATTATCCAAGGATCTTGGCAACTTATCTCAACCGTCCCAGAGTGTATGTTTAGCATGAATCTCTCACATAACTGATTTTAGGTTTAAACATATTGCTTTTACAGAAATTATTATATTTCATGATCTGTTCTGTTGTGTGTTTGTTTTAGTTTGTGATTAAACAATTTTCAAAATGTGTCCCTTATCAGATGCGGTTATATCTTTATAGGATAGGTATATATATATATATATATATATATGTATATATATATATATAAATGAACCGAAGGATAGGAAAAATGTACATACATAGCTTTGATTTGATTAATTCTTGCAGTGCAGTATTTATAACTGTCAATACTGTACCAGGTCATAACATAATACCAATTTGTGTATTTGCCACACCACTTACTTCAAGTGCAGAAACTGTAGCGCAGTTCCATAAACTGTAGATACCGTCATGGCATTTACATCAAATACACATCCTGTCAAGACAGTTTCTCAGAAATTTGCAGACACTGTAGGGCAGTTACACAACTTCTGGATACCATTGCACCACTTATGTCAAATGTAGATACTGTCAAGACAATTGCACAAAAATTGCTCATGGTGCCATGACAGTAACACCAAATTGCTGATATTAGCAAGACAACCACTCAAAATTGTAGCTACTGCCACGGCAGTTACACTATTTGCAGCTTATGTCACTACATTAATTCTAAGTTGTAAACATCGTCGCTAACATGTCACTAGATTGCAGGTACTGGCACGACAGTTGCACAATTTTGTAGATAGTGCTCTGCCGGCAACTGCAATCAGCGAGGAACTGTCAAGTAACCCTCAGCTATTTTGTGCAATTGTCATGACACCTTCCAAAGAGTGTGTAGTTGACGCACGCAGCTTAATGTGAACGGTGCATTATGCAACGTTCACGTTATAATGTCGCCGCTGGTTTCTTTTGTCCTACTGTTGTCGCCACGCTACCGTATAGACAGTCAAATTGTGTCACCCATACTGTACATCAATATTCGTGGTGTCCGACGCACTTCTAACTGCGCGTTTTCTTCACAGTGTTACACACAACCTTAGTTACCAATTTAAATTAACTGTAAACTGACACCATTTGTAGCTAATGTGGTTTGTTAATCGATTGTGCTGTGTAGTTTTTTTACATTCTTGATATTTGTATTTAGGCCATAAGAGGTTGATATAATCGTGCCGCACACTGTCAATAAAACTGATAGAAGACACGGTGTGCGTGACACTGCCGAGGAGCGGCAATACCCCTAACTAGCTACCGCTTAAAAATTAATAAAAACATGGAGGGTGTCTAAGACACCCTGTTGTCAACAGTGTGCCTGACACTGTGGTGTCCATATGTTCCAAGCGCTGGGGACATTATAACGTGAACGCCGCGTTAATCCTCACAGCTTTTGCAAATTCTGGATTCATCACATATGGCTCAGTTGCATCTGTTTCTGTGGCAGAAACTTAGTTGCTTACACTACAGCCATTTAAACACTCACGCGTTAATTTGTTTTCCAGTTACGAATGGAACACCGTTAAAATTTATATCTTGCGATACATAAACGATGCTTTTAATCCCGACAACGCAAAAAATTACATAAGCGGATTGCCAATATATACTTCGAAATTTCTACGTAATAGGGATATCCATATATTTTAAAGCAACGTAGAGATATTCATGTTGGGAACTTTTTTATACTTTGTAGCATAAGAAACAAATTTAACTAAATTTTATGTAAGATAAATGAACGAGAAATAAATAGGCAAGACCATACCGTGTTTAGATTAGACAAATTTCATAGTATATGCAGGTAATAGTCTACGTGTTTTATAAGGCGAAACATAATTGGGGCTTGTGGTGTAGTGACATTGTGCTAGTCGTAGGCTAAAACTGGGTCAAGTACTAGTTTTCTGTCGAACATAAAGCACGGATCCTTGCATTTGATGACACCACGTGATCCTATGAACGGAGTATTGGAAAGAAGCTCGAATTAAACACACACTCCGTGACTACTTAAGCGATGTAGTTCTGCGCTCAAGTATACTAACGTACGTAGTGCCGAGTTCACTACAGTTGATTTTGGCCTATATTATAGTGGTAACGTGATAGTCTCACAAGCTATGGCGACATAGTCCATAGCTAGGCTCAGGTCCGTCATGGCGACCACTCGCGCATCTTTTCAACAGTGGCTGTATACATTCAAAGCAGGTAATAAGTGTTATATAATTAGCTGAGGAAAAGCATATTTATATCTTTTATTGGACCCCGCCGATGCAGGACGCCATCGGAACTCGGTTCGTCCACTCGTCGCGATCCGCAGCCAAGGATATCATCACAGGGAACGCGCCGCGAGACCATCTACGCCATGGAGTGTCGCCGATTTCGGACTCCATCTCGCGCTTGACAACTCGTCCTTACGTCTCAAATGGTTTTCCACATGGTCGCTTTCAATCCACAGGTGGTGAAAAAAGAATTCCTATCTTATAGAGCCGGCCAGGTTTGGCGTGAAGCACATGACCAGGTCAGATGAGACGCCCCCGCTTTACTGTATCGCCAACTGTGTGGTATGCGTTGTTTGGCACAATCGTCAAATATTTTCGTTATTAATAGGATCTGTAAGCGAGACGCCAAGGATACGGCGAAAGCATATCATCTCGAAGACATTGAGTCGGCGACTATCGCTTTCTTTCACCACGGACATTTCGCTGGCATATAGGAGACAAATCATGACAGCGGCTCGGAAGAGTCGATTTCACAATAAAAAAACCGAAACTTTAACTTCAGCAGC